>QXTE01000420.1:224745-251911 GCA_003942145.1 Platysternon megacephalum
CCCCCCCCCGCCCTGGCCCCAACCCCCCATTCCCCGGGGGGCTGCCCCATCCCAGCGCCAACCCCCACAGAGGGGAGCCCCCGCCCCGGCACCGCCCCCGCCCCACAGGGAGGGGGAGGGGGAGGGGAGCCCCGCCCCGCAGAGGGGGCCCTGTCCGGTGCCGCGGAGGGATCGGTACCTGCTGCCCGGCCGCCCCCTGGGCTGCTCACGCTCGGCTCCGGCCCCCGGCTCCGCGCGCCCAGCCCCGCCTCTTGCCCGCGGTTGGCGATCGCGCCGCCTGACGCACCCACACTCGCCGGTCTCCTCAGTGCGGAACTTTCCGGTCAGGCATCGCCACGGGCAGCCCGCGGGGGTCCTGCGGAAAGGGTCGCGCAGGCGCGGTGAGGCGCGGAGGCCAAGAAGAAGCGGGGCGTGAGATCACTGTACGGCAAGGGGAAGGGGACATAGGGGACGGAGCCTAGAGCAAGGAGGGGCGGGGCAGGGCAGGGGCACAAGGGCAGGCGCGCGAGGGGCCCGGTGCATGGGGGCGGCACCAGGGAGCAGCTGCCAGGGGCGGGGGTCTGAGCGCCACTGCCCAACGCTATTGGGGTCTTAGGTCCCAGGTGCTACGTGTAGGGGTGCAACACACACACACACACACCCCTAGTTCCTACACACACACCCCTAGTTCCAGCACCTACACACACACACACCCCTAGTTCCAGCACCTACACACCCCCTACACCTACCTAGTTCCAGCACCTACACACACACCCCTAGTTCCAGCACCTACACACACACACACCCCTAGTTCCAGCACTTACACACACACCTAGTTCCTACACACACACCCCTAGTTCCAGCGCCTACACACACACACACCCCTAGTTCCAGCACTTACACACACACCCCTAGTTCCTACACACACACCCCTAGTTCCAGCACCTACACACACACACACCCCTAGTTCCAGCGCCTACACACACACACACACACACTATATATATATATATATACTTTCCAGCTGATTTCTAGTGTCTAGCAAACACTTTTCACAAAGGGATCACTCCATATCTGACCTATCCGGCCTCATCCCCAAGGGAGACCTGCCCCCTTTCAGGAGCAGGCTGGGCGCTCACATTCCTAACTTAGCTAGACACTACAAATCATGGTCTTAAGTTACAACCCTGTGTAACCCGCTAGCCCTGCTTTTTGTCCTGTGGCTACAGGGGCATCCCCTTGCGGGGTCCCTTAGAACATGTGCTCGCTACCTATGAGGTCCTGTCTGTGGGATCTTGTATTTAGCTGTGACACTCGGAGAACATTTCCCGGACCCGGAGAAGAGCTCGGTGTGGCTCGAAAGCTCGTCTCTCTCCCCAACAGAAGTTGGTCCAATAAAAGATATTCCCTCCCGCACCGTGTCCCTCTGATATCTCGGGACTGCTCGGCTACAAGTGCTGCCTGTGCCCTTTAGACAGCAGGAAGCGAGGAGAGGAAACTTTCTCTCCCCTCCCTCGGGAAGGTGGGGCCAGCCAGCCACTGTCATTGGGACAGGAAGCAGGGGCGCCCAGCTGTTGGGGAGGGCTGAGGTGGGGGAGTTGCTGCTGGTAAGGAAGGGGCTGTCAGTGGGGAAGGGAGCCAGCCCAGGTTTCCCCTGTCTGTGCTGCGGCCACTGGGATCCTGTCTCTGGCAGCCGCCGTTTGGCTCTGTCGCTGTTTCGGAAGCTGAGGTGGGACGGTGGGAACCGAGAAGGGCTGGGAAAGGGTGGCTCCGAACCGGGAGGAAGCCGGGAGCGGGGCATGTAGATGGGATTGTTAAAATCGAGTCATGGCCAATTAAATGTGGGAGAGCCGCAGTAATAAAACAGGGTGGGGAGGGATAGCTCAGTGGTTTGAGCATTGGCCTGCTAAACCCAGGGTTGTGAGTTCAATCCTTGAGGGGGCCACTTAGGGATCTGGGGCAAAATTGGTCCTGCTGGTGAAGGCAGGGGGCTGGACTTGATGACCCTTCGGGGTCCCTTCCAGCTCTATGAGATAGGGATATCTCCATATATTATTATTATTTATTTACCTGGGCAGCTTTCAGACCTCCAGCGGGGATTCAGCCAAACCTCCGGCTCACGCTGGAGGCCTCTGGCCCCACCATGGGCTAAATCCAGGGTGGAGGGAATGGATGGGGAAACTGCCCCTGAAAAACATGGCGGGTGCCATCATGTNAGTGTGAGGGAGAGAGGCATGGAAGACATGCAGGAAGAGAGCCCCAGGGCTAGTCCAGGGCAGAAGTGGAGCCTCCCAGCAGACTGGCCCAGCTCCCTCTTGACCCTGTTAGTACCGGGCAGTGGGCTGCCCCACGGAGCTTGCTGCAGAGAGCTCTGCGCCATGCCCCTGGGCTGGGCATGCTGCCTCCCCGGCACTTGACGCCTTTGAGGAGCAGTGGGCGCTGTCCGGGGTTCTCTGCTCGGTGTCCCTGTCAGGTTCCCTACTTTTGACCCTTTGACCTCACTCCTGTTCCTGTTTGTTTATTAGTTGTCCCCCGGACTCATTTGGGTTCCCGGTCCTGTGGGTCCTCCCCTTAGGCTCCGCCCGCCCACTTCACGGAACCCAATAGGTACACCCTGGTGGACTTGCACCCAGAGCCCTGAAAGGAGGCAGGATAGTCGTGCGGCTGAGGCACAGGGANTCTTGTATTGGACCAGCTTCCAGTGGTGAAAGAGACAAGCTCCAACCACCCCGCAAACAAGGAGAGAAACAAAGGCAGAGCTCAGGGGGGCTGGAACAACAGGAATAGTGGGGGGCTGAGAGCCACTGAACCAAACTGTAACCCCTGCATGGGATGAGACCGCTTCCAGCCAGGGGGTGTGGCCGGCAGCCCCCCTAGATCCAGCCCCTATGGCAGAGCTTGCGGGGGTCTCCTGGGGGGGGGGGGTGCATGTGTGCCAGAGAGAGCGAGCCTGCGCCTAGAGCAGGGGGGGGGGAGTGGAACACAAACACTGGAACAGCACATCAGCCCAGGGGTTTCCTGTCTCTAGCAGGGGTCAGGGGCCAGGCCACCTGGCTCTGGGGGGCTGGCTCAACCCTGGGGCGCTTGGCCTGTAGATGGGGCTGCCCACCCTGCTGTGCTGTGCTCCAGGAGGAGAGTCAGCCTTGCCTCCTGCTTCTCTCGCTTTTCTTGAGCAGGTCCTGCGGGAGGGTGCTCCCTGCCCACCCCTCCCCCCTGGCCTTCTGGACCGCCTCATCAGGCCCCACCCTGCAAGCCTCCCCAGCACGCCCCTTGAGTCAGCCGAATGACATCCAACCAGTCCGTCTCTGAGCCGCACCCAGGAAACAGCTGTACACGCTCTGCCTTAAACCAGCCACTTCCTTGCCCTCGTGTCCCACGCTGCCAGCTGAGGAGGGCGAGGAAGGGCCGGTGGGCCAGTCTGTGCTATTCTAGTTCCACAGTCTGCCCGGCAGATCAGCTGGCAGCTCCTCCATGGAGCTCTGAGCATGGGCGTGTGCCTGGCTCAGTCCATCACTCCCCTGGCATCTGGTCCTTGTGCAGCTAGAGGGAGACCCTGGCGTGCGTCAGGTTGCAGCGGAGAAGCAGAAGAGACAGAAAATCTAGGGGAGAACGGAGAGCTCCTGGTGTAGGGCAAGAAAGAAACCAGGGAGTGTGAGGGAGAGAGGCATGGAAGACATGCAGGAAGAGAGCCCCAGGGCTAGTCCAGGGCAGAAGTGGAGCCTCCCAGCAGACTGGCCCAGCTCCCTCTTGACCCTGTTAGTACCAGGCAGTGGGCTGCCCCACAGGGCTTGCTGCAGAGAGCTTTGCGCCATGCCCCTGGGCTGGGCATGCTGCCTCCCCGGCACACCCTCGTGGACTTGCACCCAGAGCCCTGAAAGGAGGCAGGATAGTCGTGCGGCTGAGGCACAGGGACCGGGGACCAGGACTCCTGGGTTCTATTTCTGATCCTGCCGCGGAGTCGCTGCGTGAGTCCCTTTCCCCATCAGTCCCTGACCCTCCCTGCGTGGCTTCAGCCCATAATGTGGGCCGATGCTCTGAGCTCCTTGGCTGGCAGGTGCAGAAAAGGCAGGCAGAGCTGGGGCTGTGGGATTCTCCCCTCTGAACCCCTCCTCTGCTTCCCCCCCGCAGCCAGATGCCCAAGAAGAAAGCCGTAGCGCCGCTGAGCAGCTTGTGCCTGGGCAGCGTGGCCAGGCACATGCAGAGCGTGTGGGTGAAGGATTACAGCGAGAACTACCTCGACGAGTACCAGTTCCGCTACGTCATGGGACCCTTCAATGAGCTGGGTGAGAGGCAGGCATGTCCCTCGGCCCCCACCACCCTCCCATCCCAGAGCATCTCCTGGCCTTGTCCCGCTGGCACCCGGGAGGGCGGGGGACCACCTGGGCACAGCAGGGAGGAAACGCGCTGCAGCGCTGACTTCCTGGCCTTGCCATTTCACAACGCAGACNAAAACCCCCTCCAGCCCCTCCTCCTCTGGGCTTTGTCCCTTTCCCGGGCTAGGAGGTCACCTGACCTCTTTGTCTCCAACACCTTCAGTTGGCACCTTTGCAGAGGAGGGGCCCAGGCCATCAGTTGCCAGGCGACAAAGTGTCAGGCATTTCTGTGCACTGGCCCTTGGCTCTGCCACAACCATACACCCTTATCCCACCACCTAGATACTTAAGAACGCCATAGGGGAAACTGAGGCACCCCCACAGTATTCAGAGGAAACATTAACAACATTCCCACTTCGTCACACTGTCCCCTGCCCGCCATGGGCAGCCCCTCTGCCGGCACAGCCCCGTGCCCAGGGAGGCCGATTATCACGCTGTCTCCCACACAGCCGGCTGCTTAGTCCAGGACCTGCTCCAGTTACTGGGCGAGAGTCGGCGCCTGACGCGGGCCGCACTCCACCTGCTGCTCCTGCCCCACCTGACGGCTCTGAGCCTGCGCTCCTGTCCGGGCCTGGTCAGCAACGCCATCACCCAGCTGATCACCGTGCGGTGCCAGGTAAGCGGAGCCCCAGCGACCTTCTGGGACTCCAGAATAACCTCCTGGGGACACGCGTCTGATCAGGAAACAGAGGGAAGGGGTCTGAGCAGATGAACTCCTGGGATCTCTCCCCAGCTCTGGGAGGAGGGGGGCGTCCAGTGGTCAGACCAAGGCGGTCCGGGCGCCTGGACTCCTGGGTTCTCTCCCCAGCTCGGGGAGGAGGGGGGTGGCCAGTGGTCAGACCAAGGCGGGCCGGGAGCCAGGACTCCTGGGGTCTCTCCCCCGCTCTGGGAGGGGGGGGGTGTCCAGTGGCCAGACCAAGGCGGACCGGGAGGCAGGACTCCTGGGTTCTCTCCCCGGCTTGGGGGGGGGGGGGGGGGGGAAGGGGGGGGGGGGGGGGGGGGGGTCCAGTGGTCAGAGCTGGGGGAGGCTGGCAGTTGTGACTACTAGGTTCTATCCCCATCTCTGGGAGGAAATGAGTCTAGTGTTTGCAGAGCGGGCGTGGGTGGGGGGGGGATATTGTCTGGGAGTCATCCCCAGCCCCACCCCAGAGCCCACACCCCCAGCCAGAGCCCTCACCCCCCGCACCCCCACCCTCTGCCCCAGCTCTGAGCCCCCTCCCACATGCTGAACCCCTTGGCCCCACGTCACCTCCACACTGGTGCACATAACAAAATTCATTTCACACATGGACATAAAAAATTAGAGGGAACGTTGTCTGGGAGTCAGGACTCCTGGGTTCTATGGTTCTCTCCCCAGCTCTGGGAGGAGGTGGGGCCCAGTGGTCAGAGCTGAGCTCTGGACTCAGGACTCCTGGGTTCTATTCCTGCCTTAGCCGCTGATTGGCTTTTGCACTGAAGGTCAGCGGTTCCCCTAGCAGCATGCGGAGTGGGTGTGGTGGGCGGACGGGCTCCCAGTGTAAATAGACAGGGGGCAGGGTGCTGGGCACCTCAGTCAGGGGAGTGTCTGCCTCGCTCCAGCACAGCACTGGCCTGCTGCCCCTCCCCAGGGTCGGACAGGTCCCTGCGCCCCCTGCCTGTTGTGTGTCCCCCCCCCAGTCATTAACCCCGCAAGGGAAGCGCCTGGTCTATCTCCCTGGTTCCTGTTGCAGAACTTGTCCTCCCTGGACCTCAAGGGCTGCAGCCGGGTCCCGACGGCCGCGCTGGTGGACCTGCTGGAAGGCCTGCCGCGCCTGAGCAAGCTGGGCCTGGCGGAGACACAGGCCAACACACAGGTGCTGGCGGCCGTGGGCTCCTGCTGCCGGCGCCTGCGGGAGCTGGACGTCTCGCACTGCCAGAAGGTGGCGCCGGACTCCCTGCTGCACCTGGCCTACGACCAGAGCAAGAGCGCCCTGTGCTGCCCCGTGCTGCGGGTGCTGCTGGCCCAGGGGATAGAGCCCAAGGACCCCAGCCAGGACTTGGTCAGAGCCCTGGCCTTTGTGCTGCTGGCTCTGCCCAGCCTGGAGTTCCTGGCCAACAGCCACCTCCGGGAGGCCCTGTGCCTCATTCACACGCAGCAGTTCAGTGGCGCGCAGGGCTTGCCGGGATTCCCCTCGCTGGAGGAGCTGGCCCGGCGCAGGCAGGGTGCCCGTGCAGCCGGCGGCGACTCCTGGCTCACGCTGCCGCTCCGGCGGGTGGAGGAGGTGGAGGAGCCCTTCCTCCCCACCTTCTGCTCCATGTGCCCGGAGGTGGCGGAGGCGGCCGTGTCTCTCAGCGACGGCCCTGGCACCAGCTGGGGCCGCCTGGCCTGGAGCCGCCTCACCCAGCTCGCCGTGTACTGCACGGGGCACCGGGGGCGGGGGCTGGCCGAGATGCTTCCCATGGCTCAGGGCCTGGGAGCCCAGCTGCAGTCCCTCTCCCTCCACGGCTTCTCCTACGATGACGAGTTTTCCTTCTGCACCCTGCTGAACTGCTGCCGCAACCTCGCCGCCTTCAGCAGCCACCTGAGCGCCCCCGCGGGGCCCGTGCGGCCGGCCGACGCTGTGCCCAACGGGGAGCCTGCCGCGGAGCCGCAGGACTGGGAGCTGGACCTGCTCCGCCTCCCTTTCCCCAAGCTCCGGCACTTCAGCTTGGGCCTGGACAGCTCGTGTGGGCCTCTCCCTTCCCAGCATGCCACTGTCCTGCGGGCGAGCCTGGCCTCGCTACTCAGCCACTCCCCCCGCCTGGAGACGCTGGCCCTGCTCAGCATCCCCTTCTCCCTGGACGGCGTGTTCCAGAAGGTGCTGGCAGCCCCCGGCGCTGCCCTCCGCAATCTGCGAGAGCTGTCGCTGGCCGAGAGCCAGGTGTCCAGCCCGACCCTGCACTGCCTGCTGGCCTTGGACAACGGGCTCAGCTCCCTGAACCTGGCCGGCTGCCCGGCCATCCACCGCCAGGACTACGACCAGCTGCTCCGCACCGTCCGCAAGGAGAGGCTGGAGCTGGACATCGCCTGGTGGTGAGGTGTCCTGCCTCGCCTGGGACGCTGCCCCCTCTGCCCCGCCTGGGACGCTGCCCCCTCTGCCCCGCGCCGCGGGAAGGAGCCCACACCGCACGCAGGGAGCTGTATTTAATAAAGCAGAGTGAACACAGGGGGGGAAGCGCCTGCGAACGAGCTTCTGTCACCCTCCCTGGGACTGCGCTTTCCTCCGCACAGCCTTGAACAGGGAGGTCCCTTGGCTCAGCCAGGGCAGCGAGGGCCCCGTTGTGGGGGGCCCTGGGGAGACGGCAAGGGGCCCAATGCCAGGCCTGCCCTGTATACTGCTGGGACACGGGCTCGGGCTCGGTTGCTGACTGGCTTGGCCCTCCCCCCATCACCCGCTGCGCTGTAGAGGCTCCTCCAAGCAGGGCCCCCACTGGAGAGGGGTAGTGTAGACAGGGCCCTGCCTTGCCCAGGTTAGTGCTGAACTGTTCCCCAGATAACGGGCGGGGCTGCCACAGGGGGCAGGAAGGGTGGAGGAGGAGCTGGCACACGGCAGCACGAAGACCACTGGGCCCTTAAAATAGGGTTGCCAGGTGTCCGTTTTCCCACCAAAATGCCTGGTCATGCGGCTCCCAGAAGCAGCGGCATGTCCCCCCTCTGGCTCCTAGGTGTAGGGGCAGCCAGGGGGCTCCGTGCACTGCCTATGCCTGAAGCGCCAGCTCTGCAGCTCCCATTGGTTGAGAACTGCAGCCAATGGGAGCTGTGGGGGCAGCGCCTGCGGATGGGGCAGCGCGCAGAGCCTCCTGGCTGCGCCTCCGCATAGGAGCTGGAGACAGGACAGGCCGCTGCTTTCGGGAGCTGCTTGAGATAAGCGTCACCCAGAGCCTGCACCCTAACCCCCTGCCCCAGCCCTGATCCCCCTTCCGCCCTCCGAACCCCTCTGCCCCAGCCCGGAGCACCCTCCTGCACCCCAAACCCCTCATCTCCGCACCACCAGCCAGAGTCCTCATCCCCCTGTACCCCAACTCACTGCCTCAGCCTGGAGCCCCCTCCCACACCCTGAACTCCTCATTTCTCGCCCCACCCCAGAGCCTGCACCCCCAGCCGGAGCCCGCACCCCTACCCACTAAGCCAGCCCGGTGACAATGAGCAAGTGAGCGAGGATGGGGAGAGGAGCGACATGGGGGGAGGGCTCGGAGAAGGGGCAGCGGTGGGGCAAGTGTGTTCGGTTTTCTGCGAGTAGAAAGTTGGCAACCCTACCTTGCAATGGCTCAGCTAATTCCCACCCTCCTGCCGGTCTGGCTTCCGCCAGCAGAGCCCCCATCTCCCCTCCTGCTCGCCCCAGGTCCCAGCTCCCGCAGGCCACCTGGCCCTGCGCCCGCGGGGGTAGCCGGGTGCTACAGGGCAGGGGCGACATTGTTCACATGCGCCCGCTCTCCGCGAGGCCCGTCAGTCGCTCCGACTCCTCCCACAGCTTGCGGGCCAGGCCCGGGTCACGGGCAGCTGTAGTGGGTAGCACCAGCCTGCAGTCGCTGTCGAAGTACTTCCCCGTGATGTCCGCGACCTCCTCCGAGACGGCGCAGTAAATGGTGCTGGCTGCTCCCTCCTCGGCGGACTAGAGAGAAGAGGGGGGTTAAAAGCAGTCTCAGCAGCGGCTCCCCACCACACCAGCCCCCCCCCCGCAGGCCCCAGGCACTGCGCAGACCCCGCCTGGCGGCACCAGAGGGGCAGAGCTCAAGCCCCCCACCGAGGCTTTCAGGCCATCCTGGCCCCACAACTGCAGAGACAGGGAGCAGCGAGTGGGAACAGGGCCCTGGAGCAGGGAGGGAGGGACAGCGGGGCCCGGGCACAGTGTGGGGAGCTGGGTCCGGGGGTGGGGCAGGGAGGCAGTAACTGAGGGTATGGGGAGCAGGGCAGGAAGTAGGTGAGGGTGTGTGGACAGGCCGTGGGTGAAGTTGTGGGGAGCAGGGCAGGGGGCAGGAAGTAGGTGAGGGTGGGGGTGTAGGTGAGAGCAGGCAGTAGGTGGACGTGGGGGGACAGGCCGTGGGTGAAGTTGAGGGGGGCAGGCAGTAGGTGGGGGTGTGGGGAGCAGGGCAGGGGGCAGGCAGGAAGTAGGTGTAGGTGAGGGCAGGCAGTAGGTCAGCATGGGGGGACAGGCCATGGGTGAAGTTGTGGGGAGCAGGGCTCAGGGCTGGGGGTGAGGGCTGTGGGGTGGGGCTGGGGATGAGGGGTTCAGAGTGCGGGAGGGGGCTCAGGGCTGGGGAAGAGGGTTGAGTTGCAGGGGGCTGCGGGGTGAGGGCTGCGGGATGAGGGCTGGGGCAGAGGATTGGGATGCGGGGGTGAGAGCTCGGGTGGGGCCAGGGATGAGGGGTTCAGGGTGCAGGAGGGGGCTCAGGGCTGGGGTGCAGGGGGTGAGGGCTCCAGCTGGGGGTGCAGGCTCTGGGGTGGAGCCAGGGAGGAGGGGTTTGGGGTGCAGGCTGCCCCGGGGCTGTGGCAGGGAGAGAGGACTCCCCCAGCCCTCTCTCGCCGCAGCAGCTCCGGGGCTGGGGAGAGGCGCCTCTCCCTGCCTGCGCGGCCCTGGATAGCCTGCTGTGCGGCCGCGTGGCTGGGCAGCTTACAGGGAACTTAGGTCCTGGCCTCGCCTCCACCGCAGCTCTGGCCAGGGCAGCAGGGGCCAGGTTCTCTGGTCTCTTCGGGCTCAAGCGTTGAGGCCCCGTCACGTCCCCTGTGCATGGAGGGGAGCAGGGCTGCTTAATGGTGGAGGGTTCGAATACCCCCCACGGGGACTTGGCTGAGTCCCGCTCAGTGCAGAGGGTGACGTGCCCTGGAGGTGGGAATGAGGGTAAAGCCTCCCTCTACGGCTGCTGCTCCTCCCCCGGCGTTTGCTCGGGGACGCTCCTGAGGGACCCCGGAAATGCCCCCACCTCCCTCCCTGCAGCACCCTGGCACTCAGGCTCTGTGCGCCAGGAGCTCCCCACCCTGACCCCACTGAGCTAGACCCCAGGGGCAGACCTTCCGGGGGCAGGGTGCGGGCCGAGGCTTTGGGGGTCCCGCTGTACGTCAGCCCACAACAGAGCCAACTGGAAACTTGTGCCCTGCCCCCGAGGGTCTGCGCTAGTCACTCGCTGGCCCTACCCTGCCCCCGTCCCGTGGGGCGAGCCGTCTGCCAGAGCAGCCCATGCCCTACGGGCCCCACACCCTTCTGGGCCTTGGGGAGACTCCATCCTGGGCCCCCCACTGCCCCGCCATTGCACGCACCATTAAGAAGATGCTGACGATGCTGAAGAGCAGGCGAACCAGCCAGTTGAAGTGGCGCATGATTTCTGTCTTCACCGTGCCGGGGTTGAGGGAATTGGCCGTCACCCCTGCAGAGGAGCAGAGCCAGTCACTGCGTGGGCTCTGGAGACAGCGCGCAGGGGGGCACTTTGGCAGGGCCCTGTAGTCAGAGCTCCTGGAGCCCTGAGGGGGCAGGGGTGAGTTTTGTACTCGCCGGCCTAGAGCCAGGGGCCTGTTTATTCCTCGAGCAGGCGCCGCCTGGACACGCTCGAACTTGCCTTCCCCAGCCTGGGGGGACACCTGCCCCAGGGGGCCAGGCCCTCTCGGAGGCGCTGGGCTGAGCCCCACGTGTGCCCAATTACCCGCCTCCCCGGTGCTTGTTGGGCCAGTGACCAGGCCTCACAGGGTGATGGGGGGAGTAATTAGGAGCTAGGCAGGAGCTGAGGGCAGGCTCCGGCAGCACGCGCTGGGGAACAGACAGACAGCTGGGTTCGGGGGAGCACGAGACCCCCAGGGGCCAGGACGCAGCTCTCCATGCCAACCAGGTGGGATGGCCTGGAGCCATCTGCAGGGCTGGGCAGGAGCAGCCCTTCCGCGGGGCGCGGGGCCGGGGAGCCTGGCGAAGACGGCTGGGAGTCTCTGGGGGTTCAACTGTTTCTTTGATGCTAATAAAACCAGCCCAGCCAGGCGAGTGACTCAGAAGCCCCAGGTATCGAGGCCTGTCTGGCAGTAAAGAGACTGGGCAGGGCCAGGGTCTGGCACAGATGAGGCAAGACCTATCCCAGCCCCTTCTCATGTGATTCTCCCGCCTTCTCCGGGGGGGGGCAGGCTGGGAACACCCACAGCTGCACCCCCGCTGGCCCGTCCTTCCCTCGGCGACGCTGTGGGGTGCAGGAGCCTGTGCCAAACTGCCACCAGCGCCCCCCGCTGCCGACACCCCACTGGGACACTGGCCCTGCTTCTGTGTCACCACGGTGCCGTGCCAGTGACTGAAACCCTGAGCACCCAGTGGCTACAGCAGCGGGGCTCTTCCTGCAGGGCAGAGGGAGCAGGCTGTGGGGAAGCCGTGCCTGGGGGGCACGGGGGGGGATCTCCAGGCAGCCTACATGATTTCTGGATTAGGCCTTCCGGGACGGGGGAAATCACTTCAATGGAGCAGAGACCGTCCATCCCTGCACGGGGCGTCTCTCTCTCATAGGGACTGAGGCGTCTCTGGGCCATTCCGGCACCCCAAGCTCTGGTGCCGATGGCTCTGCTTCCCCAGAGTGGTTCTGGGATGCTTGGCTCCCAACCCTGCTGCCCGGAGCAGTGGCAGCTCTCCCTGCAGGTGATCGCTCAGCATGAGGGCACCTTGCCCTAGGCCAGCTCCCAGCCTGCCGCCTGACAAGCATGGGGTGCTCAGAAGGGCACTTGGGAACGGCTTGTGGGGTAGAGCAGGCAGGGCCACGTGGCCTCTGTTTCCCGGGTTTCTGACGTTTGAGTTTTGCTGAACTCTGCATTCGGGAAGAGCCCGAGATACCCCAGGGCAGCCTGACCTCTGCAGGTGTAACCCACAAACCTCCTGGGTCCCCACTAGTGGCACCAAGACCACTTAAAGAGAGAGTGAAAATGAGTCTGCTTAACAGCCAGTTGGCTTTTAGCTCGTGCAATAGAGGCTCATGCACTGAGGTCCCAGGTTCAATCCCGCCCGACGACGACCGGGGTCTGTCGGGGTTACACAGGCACAAAGGGTTTGTCAATACCTGACGGTCAGGCCAGCTCAGATGCACCTTGCAGATGGTGACTACTGTAGTATCATGGGGGAGTGGAGAGAAGCTCATAGAACCATAGAGTTAGAAGGGACTGGAGGGGGTCATCTAGTCTAACCCCCTGCCAAGATGTTGTGTGTCTGACCCATCCCAGACAGACGGCTCCAGCCTCCTTTTGAAACCCTCCAGCGAAGGAGCTTCCATGACCTCCCGAGGCGTCTGTTCCACTGTCCTACTGTTCTTACAGTGAGGAAGTTTCTCCTGAGATTTCATCTGCTGTGCTGGAGTCTTTCAAGTATCTGAAGTCCGCTATCCTGTCCCCCCTTAATCTCCTCTTTTCCAAACTAACATACCCGTTTCTTCAGCCTTTGCTCATATGGCTGCATTCCATCCCTTTGATCATCTTTGTTGCTTGCCCCTGGAGCCTTTCCAGTTTCTCTACATCCTTTCTATACATTGGTGACCAGAACTTCAGCTGAGGCCTACCCAGCGCCGAGTAGAGCGGTACTGTCACCTCCTGTGACTTGCATGCAAGGCCTCTGTTAATGCAACCTGAGATTGCATTTGCTTTTTTTGCAACAGCATCTCATTGCTGACTCATGTTGAGGTTGTGATCCACCCCAACTCCCAGATCCTTCTCAGCCGTGCTGCTGCCAAACCAGTTATCCCCCATTCTGTATTTGTGCGTTTGTTTTTTCTTCTCTAAGTGTAGCACCTTACGTTTGTCTTTGTTGAATTTCATGTTGTTGTCTATAGCCCAGTTCTCCAATTTATCAAGATCCCTCTGGATTTTAGCTTTATCCTCCGAAGTGTCTGCAACCCCCTAGCCTTGTGTCATCTGCAAACTTGATCAGTCTGCTCTCTAGTCCTACCTCCAGGTTATTAATAAAGATGTTAAATAACGTCAGACCCAGAACAGATCTCTGTGGAACCCCACTTGAGACCTCCCTCCAATCTGACATCATTCCATTCACAGTTACTCTTTGTTTGTGGTTGTTTAGCCAATTATGTATCCACCTAATGGTAGCTCCGCTGAGCCCACATTTCTACAGCTTACTTATCAGAATGTCATGTGGGACTGTGTAAAACGCCTTGTTAACATCCAGGTATATTATGTCCACCACTTTTCCCCCATCCACTAAATCAGTTACCCTGTCAGAGAAGGAAATCAAGCTGGTTTGGCAGGATTTGTTCTTGGTAAATCCATGCTGGCTGCTAGTGATCACCCCTTCATCCTCCAGGTATTTCCAGATGGAATGTTTTATACATGGCTGTAGTAGCTTCCCAGGTATGAAGGACAGGCTGACTGGTCTATAGTTCTCTGACTCCTCCGTTTTCCCCTTTTTAAAGATGGGCACTACCTTAGCCCTTCTCCAGTCTTCCGGGACCTCTCCTGTCAGCCATGAGTTTGTAAATATTATTGCCAGTGGCGCCGAGATTTCTTCAGCCAATTCCTTCAGTGCCCTGGGGTGACTGGCACCAGCCCCACTGATATGAATTCATTCAAATTAGTCAGAAGATCTCTGGCGTGTTCTTTACTTATCTGGATCTGCCTCCCTTCCCCTGTATTGCCTATGGTAACTTGGCTAGCTGTCTGGTCAGATTATATTTTTGTGAGCAGACTGATGCAAGGCAGGCATTGAGCAGCTCTGCCTTCCTATCATCTTCCATTACCAGCTCACCTTCTGCGTTGAGCAGCGCACCCACTCCACCCTTGTGCTTGCTTTTTTGTGTGACGTATTCGTAGAACCCCTTCTTCTTGTCTTTAACATTCCTTGCCAGTTGTAACTCCTTCCTTGCCTTGGCTTTCCTGACTTTGTCCCTACACACTCACGCTGTCCCATGTATATTTCCGTGGTATATTCACATGCCCCTCCTTCCATTTCCTGGATGGATCCCTTTTCATTTTTAAAAGCTCCCTGGTCAGGGCCGGCTCTAGGCACCAGCAAACCAAGCCCGTGCTTGGGGCGGCCCATTTTCAGGGGCGGCACCATTCCGGCCATCCCAGAGCCGGCCCTGGCAGCAGCAGCGCAGCGTGGGCGGGGGGCGCCCTGGGGCCGCTGCGGTTCGCGCCGCGGGGGAGCAGCGCCCGGACTTTGTGGCTGGGCCAGGCAGGCTCCGAGCGGGGGACACTCGGGCTGGGGGCTGCCCCACGGGGCACATGGCAGGGAGGCCAGAAGCAGCAGTGTGGCCATAGAGGGCGGGGCGCTGCCGTGTGGGGCCCACGTCCCGCTCTCTGGGGCTCCGCTCCCTCTGAGGCTGCCCTGCCCCGGCTCCTCAGCCCCCTGCCGGGGCGGTCCCCCGGCTCTGCCCTCCCGGGTCCCGGACGGTCCTGGAGGCGGGAGCCCTGGCTGGAGGGACCCTGGGCTGAGGCGCGACCCGAGAGCCCCACTGCTTACCCCACCCTGCCAGTGCTGGACCGGCTGGAGGTGAGGGGCAACCAAAAATTTTTTTGCTTGGGGCAGCAAAAAACCTAGAGCCGTCCCTGTCCCTGGTATCCAGATCCTACAGGTCAAGACCAAGGCCCAGAGACCTAGTGGGAGCCACTGGAGATCACATGGCCCACTTGCTCCCTGGGAGAAGCAGTGTGTAATACATTCTGCACCAGCTGCAGGGTCTGAGTGGGCTTCAGGTGCACCCTATGTGGAACTAATGGCACTGACCCAACTTTCAGGGGACATAGGCCTGGAGAACTACCATGGGGTCTGCCACCGAGGGGCCAGCTCGCAGTGGGGCAGGAAGGGCCCTAAACAGCAGGGCGAGGGAGCAGGGGCTAGCGGCAGCCCTGGAGTGATGGAGGCCCCTGAGAACGGATGATCAGACAGACTTTCTGCCATCTAACATGCGACCAGCGGGGGCACCCACAGCTCCCCCCAGGGCAAGGAGCCAGGCCTTGAGGCTGCACCGTGAGTCATGCCGGCACAAGCCAGACGGAGATGAAAGCAAGGCTGATGTAAGGACATGATGAAATAAACGAGACCCAAAGATCATGCCCAGCCTGTTCTCAGGGACAGCTGTCTCCCGGGAAGGAGTCACCACGCTGAATGACTCAACGGAAAGGCCCAAGGCAACAGGAGTTCAGTGCGGCACAAGCAGATCCCAGCTGGAGACAGCAGCCAGGCGAGGAGCTCCGAGGAGCTGGGAACACATGGGGCATTTCTCACCTGCTCCGGGCATGCCCATGAAGCTGTAAGAGGAGATGAACCCGGGTCCCCGCTCACTAACGTTAGTGTGGATTAACGGAGCTGCCCCAGGTCAAAACCACCTAAACGAGGGAGAATCGGGCACCGTGAGAAAACAGCAGCGCTGAAAGAGGCCTGGGAGGGCAGAGCTGCCACTCAGGGCACAATGCCTGGGGATCAGAAACTGCGACTCCATAGAGCCATTGTGGCCATGCTGCTGCCAGTGCCAACAACATGGGAAGAGCTGGAGGAGCACGGGGTGGGGCTTGGCAAGTGCCCCCAGAGTCCAGCCGAGTGCCCGTTTCTAGACCCGGTGGATGGACAGGGCCTGGGGAGGGCGGTTAGCCCAGGACAATGAGCTCNCAGGGCCGGCTCTAGGCACCAGCAAACCAAGCCCGTGCTTGGGGCGGCCCATTTTCAGGGGCGGCACCATTCCGGCCATCCCAGAGCCGGCCCTGGCAGCAGCAGCGCAGCGTGGGCGGGGGGCGCCCTGGGGCCGCTGCGGTTCGCGCCGCGGGGGAGCAGCGCCCGGACTTTGTGGCTGGGCCAGGCAGGCTCCGAGCGGGGGACACTCGGGCTGGGGGCTGCCCCACGGGGCACATGGCAGGGAGGCCAGAAGCAGCAGTGTGGCCATAGAGGGCGGGGCGCTGCCGTGTGGGGCCCACGTCCCGCTCTCTGGGGCTCCGCTCCCTCTGAGGCTGCCCTGCCCCGGCTCCTCAGCCCCCTGCCGGGGCGGTCCCCCGGCTCTGCCCTCCCGGGTCCCGGACGGTCCTGGAGGTGGGAGCCCTGGCTGGAGGGACCCTGGGCTGAGGCGCGACCCGAGAGCCCCACTGCTTACCCCACCCTGCCAGTGCTGGACCGGCTGGAGGTGAGGGGCAACCAAAAATTTTTTTGCTTGGGGCAGCAAAAAACCTAGAGCCGTCCCTGTCCCTGGTATCCAGATCCTACAGGTCAAGACCAAGGCCCAGAGACCTAGTGGGAGCCACTGGAGATCACATGGCCCACTTGCTCCCTGGGAGAAGCAGTGTGTAATACATTCTGCACCAGCTGCAGGGTCTGAGTGGGCTTCAGGTGCACCCTATGTGGAACTAATGGCACTGACCCAACTTTCAGGGGACATAGGCCTGGAGAACTACCATGGGGTCTGCCACCAAGGGGCCAGCTCGCAGTGGGGCAGGAAGGGCCCTAAACAGCAGGGCGAGGGAGCAGGGGCTAGCGGCAGCCCTGGAGTGATGGAGGCCCCTGAGAACGGATGATCAGACAGACTTTCTGCCATCTAACATGCGACCAGCGGGGGCACCCACAGCTCCCCCCAGGGCAAGGAGCCAGGCCTTGAGGCTGCACCGTGAGTCATGCCGGCACAAGCCAGACGGAGATGAAAGCAAGGCTGATGTAAGGACATGATGAAATAAACGAGACCCAAAGATCATGCCCAGCCTGTTCTCAGGGACAGCTGTCTCCCGGGAAGGAGTCACCACGCTGAATGACTCAACGGAAAGGCCCAAGGCAACAGGAGTTCAGTGCGGCACAAGCAGATCCCAGCTGGAGACAGCAGCCAGGCGAGGAGCTCCGAGGAGCTGGGAACACATGGGGCATTTCTCACCTGCTCCGGGCATGCCCATGAAGCTGTAAGAGGAGATGAACCCGGGTCCCCGCTCACTAACGTTAGTGTGGATTAACGGAGCTGCCCCAGGTCAAAACCACCTAAACGAGGGAGAATCGGGCACCGTGAGAAAACAGCAGCGCTGAAAGAGGCCTGGGAGGGCAGAGCTGCCACTCAGGGCACAATGCCTGGGGATCAGAAACTGCGACTCCATAGAGCCATTGTGGCCATGCTGCTGCCAGTGCCAACAACATGGGAAGAGCTGGAGGAGCACGGGGTGGGGCTTGGCAAGTGCCCCCAGAGTCCAGCCGAGTGCCCGTTTCTAGACCCGGTGGATGGACAGGGCCTGGGGAGGGCGGTTAGCCCAGGACAATGAGCTCCAGACAAGTGACTTGCCAAAGTCTGCGCTCCATCCAACTCGGTCTCCTGGTGCTGACAGTGGCCAGCGCCAGCTGTGCCAAAGCGAGGAGCAAGAACCCAGGCAGGAGGCAGTGATGGGATAACCTGCCCTGGGGGGAAATTCCTGACCCCTGACAGTTAGAGACTGGTGTGTGCCCTGAAGCAGAAAAATTCCCAGCTTTTATTTCTGTAACTCTGATTGTTCTCATTCTATGAAGGGTCACCTGGATAATATCAGGATTGGAAGGGAGCTCAGGAGGTATCTAGTCCAATCCCCTGCTCAAAGCAGGACCTAATCCCAACTAAATCATCCCAGCCAGGGCTTTGTCAAGCCTGACCTTAAAAACCTCTAAGGAAGGAGATTCCACCACCTCCCTAGGTAACCCAGTCCAGTGCTTCACCACCCTCCCAGTGAAAAAGTTTTTCCTAATATCCAATCTAAACCTCCCCCACTGCAACTTGAGACCATTACTCCTTGTTCTGTCATCTGCTACCACTGAGAACAGTCTAGATCCATCCTCTTTGGAACCCCCTTTCAGGTAGTTGAAAGCAGCTATCAAATCCCCCCTCATTCTTCTCTTCTGCAGACTAAACAATCCCAGTTCCCTCAGCCTCTCCTCATAAGTCATGTGCTCCAGCCCCCTAATCATTTTTGTTGCCCTCCGCTGGACTCTTTCCAATTTTTCCACATCCTTCTTGTAGTGTGGGGCCCAAAACTGGACACAGTACTCCAGGTGAGGCCTCACCAATGTCGAATAGAGGGGAACGATCACGTCCCTCGATCTGCTGGCAATGCCCCTACTTATACAGCCCAAAATGCCGTTAGCCTTCTTGGCAACAAGGGCACACTGTTGACTCATATCCAGCTTCTCGTCCACCGTAACCCCTAGGTCCTTTTCTGCAGAACTGCTGCCTAGCCACTCGGTCCCTAGTCTGTAACAGTGCATGGGATTCTTCCGTCCTAAGTGCAGGACTCTGCACTTGTCCTTGTTGAACCTCATCAGGTTTCTTTTGGCCCAATCCTCTAATTTGTCTAGGTCCCTCTGTATCCTATCCCTACCCTCCAGCGTATCTACCACTCCTCCCAGTTTAGTGTCATCTGCAAATTTGCTGAGAGTGCAGTCCACGCCATCCTCCAGATCATTAATGAAGATATTGAACAAAACCGGCCCCAGGACCGACCCTTGGGGCACTCCGCTTGAAACCGGCTGCCAACTAGACATGGAGCCGTTGATCACTACCCGTTGAGCCCGACGATCTAGCCAGCTTTCTATCCACCTTATAGTCCATTCATCCAGCCCATACTTCTTTAACTTGCCGGCAAGAATACTGTGGGAGACCGTATCAAAAGCTTTGCTAAAGTCAAGGAATAACACATCCACTGCTTTCCCCTCATCCACAGACCCAGTTATCTCCTCATAGAAGGCAATTAGGTTAGTCAGGCATGACTTGCCCTTGGTGAATCCATGCTGACTGTTCCTGATCACTTTCCTCTCCTCTAAGTGCTTCAGAATTGATTCCTTGAGGACCTGCTCCATGATTTTTCCAGGGACTGAGGTGAGGCTGACTGGCCTGTAGTTCCCCGGATCCTCCTTCTTCCCTTTTTTAAAGATGGGCACTACATTAGCCTTTTTCCAGTCATCCGGGACCTCCCCCGATCGCCATGAGTTTTCAAAGATAATGGCCAATGGCTCTGCAATCACATCCGCCAACTCCTTTAGCACCCTCGGATGCAGCGCATCCGGCCCCATGGACTTGTGCTCGTCCAGTTTTTCTAAATAGTCCCGAACCACTTCTTTCTCCACAGAGGGCTGGTCACCTTCTCCCCATACTGTGCTGCCCAGTGCAGCAGTCTGGGAGCTGACCTTGTTCGTGAAGACAGAGGCAAAAAAAGCATTGAGTACATTAGCTTTTTCCACATCCTCGGTCACTAGGTTGCCTCCCTCATTCAGCAAGGGTCCCACACTTTCCCTGACTTTCTTCTTGTTGCTAACATACCTGAAGAAACCCTTCTTGTTACTCTTAACATCTCTTGCTAGCTGCAACTCCAAGTGTGATTTGGCCTTCCTGATTTCACTCCTGCATGCCTGAGCAATATTTTTATACTCCTCCCTGGTCATTTGTCCAATCTTCCACTTCTTGTAAGCTTCTTCACTGACCCCTGCTAAACCCTTGGTCTCAACCACATATGGTGGCAGTGGGTTCCACAGGCTAATTACACACAGTGTAACGGTATTGCCTTTGATCAGTTTTAAATGTTCTGCCTGTCAGTTCCATTGACTGTTGCCTTGTTCTTGTGTTGTAAGAGGATCAATACAAGTGCCCCATTCGCTCTACCCCATTCGTTATCCTTTCCCCGGTATTCGTCTCCTCTCAGAACAAAACACCCCGTCACTTGCCAGGAGAGCTGCAGGAGGGGCGAGATCATGCAGGGTCTGTTCTAATTTCTGTCCCTCTCAGGTGCTATCACTGTAGTATCTGAAGCCTCACAACCTGAACCTTCAGTGCCTTGATCCTCACAGGCCCTACATGTAGCATTACAGCGACTGGTTCAGTCAAACCTTGTTATGGGTCAGGCCTGGTCACCACCTTCCGTTGAGGATAGATGTAAAGAAATCACTGTAAGGAGGTTGCTGAAACAATAGCTGTAGCCCCCAAAACACAGGCACATGGAAATGGTGTGTAGAAGCTAAAACATGTGGCCCAAGAGGATTGGTGGAAGGGTGTGGGGGGGGGGGCATGTTGAAGGAGCAAGAGAAAGCCAAGTAGACAGTAACAGACAACTAGTAATGTGGCCATGAGCGAGAGCTCAGAGAGACAGCTCTTTGGGCGCAGAGCGCTGGTGGCTAGGCAGGCTTGGAGCAGCGAGCAGACACTGGCTCCTGCTGTTTGATTTCTATGTTCAGGGGAACAGGACTTCGTACACCTTTTGTAAATAAACAAGACTGCACCAAAGAAATCCCTGACTCTCACCAATTCATCCTCCGACCTGGAACAACAAACAAGAGCCCCAACTTTTGGCTAGCTTCTCAGGTCACTGTTATCCCCACGGGTACAGAAAAAATCTGAAACCCAGAGATTGATTTAAATGGGAGTTAGGCACCAAAATACCTGGGAAATCTGGCCATTGGGTCTTGATTTCGCTGCGGCATCAAGAGAGGGTTGGAAATGTACATGGATGATGAGAACAACCCGAGTTACAGAAATAAAAGCGGGTCATTCCTGCTGCCTGGTTAGCCCAGCCTTGCCCCAAACCCTCGCCAGTGGGGCCACATGGGAATTGCTGGGAAGTCAACCCCCACCCCACTGCCTAGGGCACATGCCGGAACCCTGGCAGCTTCTCACCGAGCCCTAGAAAATGTCCACGGTGCGCTGTCCTCTCTAGCGCCGGAAGCAGCGGAAGGGCTAGAAGAGCTCGCCATGGAACGAGCAGCCCCGTGTAAGGAGTGGGGCACGGGGGGTCTCCTTACACATCTTCCCGCACAGCTCACAGCCCCCCCCCCGGACGAGGAGGCGGTGGCGCCGTGTTCTTTACCTCGGGGAGTCACACCCTTGACAGCGTTGGTGAGTAATTTGGAAATGTTGCAAGCAGAGACTCCCTCTCCCCATCCCCCGGTCCCAGGACTGGGGCGAGGCGAGGGAGCGCGGCTGCCCAGCGGAACAGCAGCGGGAACTGGGCCAGTGGGTGTTTGAGGACAGGGCAGCTAGGCCTGGCCCCTCTTAGCTGGCAGGGATTAGGCTCCTCAGGTCCTGACCACAGTGCAGGGAATTCAGGGCTGGGTGGGACCCCCCGGGAGGCCTGTCTGCTGGGACGGCGCCTCCGGATCACAGTGCCAAAGGCCATCACTTCCCTTTCTGCCAAGGTGCTGCATAAATCCAGGGGGACGTGAGGAGCGAACGCAGCTGGGGGGGTTCAGGAGGGGCCACGGGGCGCTGGGCGCTGGGGGGTGCTGGCCTCTGCTGGCACCGGGGGGGGGATCACACTGACCCGTGCCCTGCAGCCTCCTGGCCAGCTCGTTGGTGAACAGGATGTTCATGAGCTTGGTGCTCCTGTAGGACTGGTCAAAGCTCTTGGGCCTCTCCTCCCCGGTCAGGTGCTTCATGTTGGCCGTGCCCTGGACGTGTCTGAAGGACGAGACGTTCACGATGCGGGCGGGAGTGGAGCCCTTCATGGTGTCTGTGCAGGGGAGGGGCAAAGCGAACAGGCTCGTGTCAGGGGGTGGTGCGGTGGGGGAGGGGCTCCCACATGGCCCCAGCTCAGAGAGACCCTTGGGCAGCAGACGGGGAGTCAGCGAGCAGCACCGGCACAGCCAGCGCAAGGCCTGGGTCCATGCCCCAGGGGAATGCCAGGGGCAGCACGGCAGCCCTCCCCCAGCCCCGCAGCGCCCAATGCCCGGGGCGGCCCCTCCCCCGGCCGAGCGAGCGCCCGGTGCCCGGGGCGGCCCTTACCCAGAAGCAAATTGGTCAGAAGAAAAGGGCCCAAGTAGTTGGTGGCGAACGTCTGCTCCAGCCCCTCGGAGGTGATGGAGAACGGCAGACCTGGAAGAGAAGAGGGGACTGGCACAGCAGGCCCTGGCTGGGCAGTCGGGGGTGGGTGCCATTCGGATTCGTGCTCCCTGCCCGCCACAGCCCCAGGCTGAGCTGAGACACCTGCTTTCTGCTAAGCCTGGTCTGTTCACTGGTACCAACCCCCACGTGTCTGTCCCAGCCCAGTGGGCCCCGATCCCTGATGGGGCACTTCAGTGCCACTGTCAGACCGGGAATAACCTCGGCCTGGGATCTGCCACGGGCTGGGTAATGAACAAAACTCTCCCAGCCACCCAGGGAGACCTGGCAGCTTTGGAGAGACGACATGTAGAGGTCACCGTGGCAAGGGCCAGCCACGCCATGTGCCCGGTGAGCAATGGGGTATTGGACTGGAGCTGGGTACCTCACAGCAAGCCCGCCCGTCTGTTGGGATAACTGGGCGACAAAGGTACCCGACTTGCGAGCTCCGCTATGAAAAGCAAGTGCTCGGTCGTGGGATGTGACCGTAACCGACGACAACAAACGCGGAGGGGCAAAGGCGGGCCAGGCTGACTGAGCACAAAGAGAAAGGCCTCGTGACGGACCTCAAGGGCTGTGCTAAGCCCGGGCCTGGGCAAGGAGAACAGCACAGAACCAGAAATCAGGGGATCCAGATTGGTGCGTTGGAAACTAGCCCTTGCTGCTGGACAGGATAACGAGGGGACGGGCTGGGATGACACGGCAGCAGCAGCTCCAGCCTGTCTCAACTAAAGTCTTCTCCTTTCCCCAGAAGCACAGTTATCACCAGCTTTCGCTGTTTTCTCTTCTTTTCTGTATCTTTAATAACCGGCTAAACGGACGTTTAATGGGGTGTTTGCCATGGCGCTAGGCAGGCTGAGGTCTGTGTGCACCAAACTCCAAACCTGGTTTAAACACGGTGTAATGTGGCTGGGTTACATTAACGTCGAAATTAATACATTTCTGGCACCCGGTGTGGAGCCTAGAGGGTTAATACATACTCAGAAGCCAGCACCTTAGCAAACAACTGGAGGTTGCTTATCTGTTTCCGGAGGTTCTTCGAGATGTGCGGTCCCGGTCTCTATTCCCCGCGTGGGGTTCGCATGCACAGCTGGGCCTGAGGCCAGAATGTTCTTAGCAAGCCGTGTCCCTTGACCCGCACATGAACCTCCTGCTCCAAACTGAGGATATAAATGGCCGTGCAGCTTGGTGCCTCTCCAGTTCCTTCTCTCACAGCAAATCCAGATAATCGGCAGTAGAGGGGATGGAGAGTGGGTGTGGGATACAGATGGGACCACACATCTCAAAGAACCTCCACTTACAGGTAGGTAACCTCCATTTCTTCTTCAAGTGCACAGGAGCTTAGCAAGCAGTGGTCAAACAGGAGGTGGGTGGGAGGAGGCAGACATGGTAGCTGTCTGTAGTACTGCTGTGCCCACAGCTAGATCTGCAGTTGAAGGCTGGACCGAAGCATAATGTCTCATGAAGGTGTGTAGGGAGCTCCGGGTGCCTGCCCTACATCTCTCTAGTAGGGGGCACATCTCTCGGGGATACAGCAGAGGTTGCCTGAGTTCTGGTGGAATGGGCCCTCACCCCGATACTGAGCTGTTTGGGTAACTCCAGTTAAAGCAGCGAACTGCGGGATACTGACCGCTTACAGGGGCAACAGCCCTCTGCTGGCTGAGCTGCCCAGGAGAGGGCTGGACGGTGCAGAACACACGATTTGGGGAAAATCCGGGACTGGGAGTGACCCTGTAGGTAGTGATCAAGGCTGGTGGAAGCCAGAGGGTGGCTGGTGTGTTGCTGCCCGGCTCAGAGGTGCTGGACCAGGGCTGTACAACAGCAAACCATTGTGAGGTACCCACGGTTGCAGAGCAGATGGTGCACAACCCCTCACTGGTCTGGACTGCACCCCCAACATGACACCTTCTCTTTAGGCTTAGAGTCTCAGCCTCCATTCCCAAACTCATGCATGGAGGGGCACTGCAGACTAAATAACCCCAGTTCTCTCAGCCTCTCCTCGTAAATCATGTGCTCCAGCCCCCTAATAATTTTCATTGCCCTCTGCTGGACTCTCCAATTTGTTCACATCCTTTCTGTAGTGGGGGGACCAAAACTGGACACAATACTCCAGATGAGGCCTCACCAGTGCCAAATAGAGGGGAATAATCACTTCCCTCGATCTGCTGGCAATGCTCCTGCTAATACAGCCCAATATGCCGTTGGCCTTCTTGGCAACAAGGGCACACTGCTGACTCATATCCAGCTTCTCGTCCACTGTAACCCCTAGGTCCTTTTCTGCAGAACTGCCGCTTAGCCAGTCGGTCCCTAGTCTGTAGCAGTGAATGGGATTCTTCCGTCCTAAGTGCAGGACTCTGCACTTGTCCTTGTTGAACCTCGTTTTTGTCCCTATATTTTGTCCCTATATGATTGTTTTTGTTTTTATTGATAAGCTATGTATGGGGGAAAAGGTCTGAGTTAGGTGGACACATCTTAAGATCCCCTGTGGCAGACAGAAGGTTGGCCCCCAGAAATCTGACATTGACCCACTCAAAGACCACTCCAGACTTTGGTAATGATTGTTTTGNCAGTCACGGGTTGCTGACAAATGTGCTCTGAGTCTCGGGGAGGGCTATCCTATGCCATTGGTTCATCGGCAATGGGGTCGTTCAATCCAGAAGTGAAGACAGCTACCACAGTCCTTTTTCTTATCTTTATCTCCCCGTTCCCTACTAACCATACATGCTTGGAACTGTGCCTGCAACTTCTCAATCTCGCCTTTCAGATCTCTATTCTCCTGTATTGACTGTCCGGCTGGCACCCATTCACCATCTCGTCCTCCTCCTCTGCCTCGATTTATTCTGCAACCTCTCTAACCCCAGCCTTGGCCTCGGGGAGAGTATCCGGGTCCCTCTGTTTCCCACTGACCTAGTTGTGTTCTCAGCTCATTTCCAGGCGTTCCCTCTTGCTGCCTCACAGCTGCTTCCATTTTTCCCAGCCATTCACACAGAGGCACGTAGCTGCTTCATCCTCATGCCACGCTTCCATCCATTCCACCACACCTCAGGGCAACGTCTGCGACACGGTGTTTCCTTCGGTGTTTCTGGCTCTAAGTCCCCATCCGTCAACATCTAGAATCTCTCTGCTAAGCGGGCGGGGGCCTCCCTGTGCATTCTTGTAACGTCCTTTGTTGCTGCTCCACCCGAGGGAACTGTAAAATACTTCTGAGAGTCACCCAACCGCTCACAGGAGCGACACCAGCATCAAACCCGACTGGGTGGCTTAAGACTCCTACCAAGGTCTAAAATAGCAACGGCTCCTCCACTAGGGTAATGCCACCTGCTTGCAACAATGGTGAACATTTCTGTATCCAGGCCAAAAACTCAGTGCAGTTTCCTGATGGGGGCCCCCACGGCTCCCAGTAGAGCAGCTCGTTCATTCATTCCTTACACATCAATTCTAGGAGTTAAGCGGCTAACTCCAGGCTGTTCATTTTGAGATTCTTTTCTCTCCATCCTCCCGCGATTGAGTCGTGGCCCGTCTCCTAACGCACTGGGTTACCTGTGCCGTTTCCTCCCCTAGACAATTTACCAATCTACTGCAGGTCCCATTTCATCCTTTGGCCTCCTGTTCACTTTCTTCACCCGTTCGTAAAGGCACCATTCTAGGTTTCGGTTCAGGATTTGCTTTCATCATACAGCGCCAGTTGTGGTGCGGCAGCCCCTGCCCAGGGGCAGCTTGGTGACTCTTGCCCTGGGTCATTCCAATCATCCCAGGATCCATCTTTCAATTCTCCATTTCTGTCCCCGTCCTTCAGGCACAAGAGAAGTACCTGAACCTTGCTGCTCCACACCCAGATCGATAACGGGGACGGCACTTCTCTCTTGCAGATTCTCTACAGCTCTTTCCAATTTTCTAGTCTGTTCCTGTGCTTGCTGCAACATACCATGTGTCTGGACTGCTTTCTGCCTGCATTTTCCAGGGCTCCATTGCTTCTGTTCCTTCTTCTGACTCTTTCTTTGTTTCTATTACTTGCCCTGCCAATGTTGTGGCCTGTTGTCTTAGCCATCTAACAGCCATGGCCACACTTTGCAGTATTCTACATTTCTTTACACTTCTTCAAAGCTATAGTCTCTGCCACTGCCTTACCGATTCCAGCCCATGTCTCCCCACTTTCTTTGTAAACTCATATGGCCTGCCTTGACCTACTACCCAGCGCGTCCACACCTTATCAAACTCTGGGGCGATCTGTATGGGGGGGGGGAATGAGGGGATTCCCTAGCTCAGAGTTTTCTACCATCTTAGGCTGCGACCCCTAGAGTGGGCAGCTGGGCACCCACCAAATCAGCGGTCGGGGACCCTGGGAGTGTTACTGCTGCAGAGTGCTGCTGGGTGCGCCGACGTCAGCTGCAGCAGCAGAGAACGCAGCGTGCTGATCCCGCAGGCCGCGATGTCCTTCGTAAGGAAGGACCACAGGCTCGGCTCAGCGGGGAAGGCGCGCGGCCAGGTTTCCTGTCGCCAGAGCATGGTCCTAGCACCTGCTACGAGCTGCAGGTGCACTAACCCGAGCACGCGCACGACAACGAGACCAGCTCAGTCAGGACACCAGGGTCCTGCCCCCTAGACCAGCCCAAAGACACCCCTCCTGTGACTTCTCCTTTTATACCTTGATACGAGCAGGGGCCGTGTGACACCCTGCTGCTTTTGGCCATTTTCCTTCACCTTGTACCGGCAAGTTCGAGCAAAACATCCCCATCCATTCTCCTGTTGCTCCCTCCTTATCTTACGCGGGTCGGGGTGTCCCTGTCCCTGTTCAGGCCAAGGACTCTGGGTGCTACTGAACCATCCTCCCCACTCAGGAATGGGCTGACTTGGGGCTAACACACACCTGCCCTGCCCAGGCCTACTCTGCTTCACCGTCTCTTCTTCATACAGTTAGTTATGCCAAGGGCTCCAGCAAGGCCTACACGGAGCTCTGCAGGCAGGGGCTGGGCAGACGTGGCTGGCGTGTGGCACAGGGGAGGGGGGGGTTCTGCAGGGAGGGGCCGGGCAGACGTGGCTGGCGTGTGGCACAGGGGGGGGGGGGG
>QXTE01000420.1:255069-268626 GCA_003942145.1 Platysternon megacephalum
AAAAACCCCTTCCAGGCGTCTCCTTTCTCCCTTCCCCCACGGCTCCTCCCCCAGCCTTTTCCTTTGTCCGAATTCCCAGTCAAAGGTGTTACCTGGCCTCCAACCCCCCTCCTGGGTTCTCATGTTACATGCTCAGGTATCTCCCTTCCCCAATGCAGGCAGTCCCTCTACAGTCCTCCGCTCTACCAACTGAGCTATCGAAGGGACATGAAACAGCAGCTCCCCGGCAATCTTCCCCCTCAGTATCCAAAGAACACCACAAGACATTCTCACTTCGTCACAGGTCATTATCCTTCACCTTGTACCGGCAAGTTCGAGCAGAACATCCCCATCCATTCTCCTGTTGCTCCCTCCTTATCTTACGCGGGTCGGGGTGTCCCCGTCCCGGCTCCTAGGAATGTGTTCAGGCCAAGGACTCTGGGTGCTACTGAACCATCCTCCCCACTCAGGAATGGGCTGACTTGGGGCTAACACACACCTGCCCTGCCCAGGCCTACTCTGCTTCACCGTCTCTTCTTCATACAGTTAGTTATGCCAAGGGCTCCAGCAAGGCCTACAGGGAGCTCTGCTGGTGGGAGCTGGGCAGACGTGGCTGGCGTGTGGCACTGGAGAGGGGGGTTACGCCGGCAGGGGCTGGGCAGACGTGGCTGGCGTGTGGGCACAGGGGAGGGGGGTTCTGCAGGGAGGGGCTGGGCAGACGTGGCTGGCGTGTGGCACAGGGGAGGGGGGTTCCGCTGGCAGGGGCCGGGCAGACGTGGCTGGCGTGTGCCACAGGGGAGGGGGGTTCTGCCGGCAGGGGCCGGGCACACTCTGCTGAAGGCCTGTCCCCATCCTTACGCGACGCCACCAACCTGTGACTCCGGCGTTATTGACCAGGATGTCCAGTCGCTTCTCCTCCTGCCGGATCTGCTTGGCAAAGCGCCGGATGGAGGCCATGTTGCTGATGTCCACGATCCTCAGAAGCACGTTTGGGTTCCCGGTGGCCTTCTGGATTTCCTCCACCGCCGCCTGCCCCCGCTCTCTGCTGCGGCAGGCGAGGATGGTGCGGGCGTTCCTGCGGGCCAGGTCCCAGGCCACGTATTTCCCAATCCCTGTGGACACACACAGGCCTGCGTCACATGGTGACGCTCTAACTTCCCCTTCTCCCTCCAAAACTCAGCCCCTTTGTCTGCCCCAGTGCCCGACATCGCTCTGCTGCGCCCCTGCCAACATCCACCCCTTCCCCGGGCACCCGAGAGCGAGCAGGGTGCGGGGCATGCCGCGGGGGTCTGTTTCTTGCAGGTATCGCAGAAGAACTGGGTTTGCAGGCAGGGTTAGCGGAGGGGCCGGGGCAGCGTGGCAGGAAGGAGAGGGACCCCGGGGGAAGCAGACAGGTAAGAGCAGAGGCTTCCAGCAGCGGCCAGGCTGGAGCAATGGCAGCTGGAGTCCTGCAGACCCCAAGGTGACCACGGGAGGTGGTGGGGCAGGGGCAGCCTGGGGGAGATTCGTAGGGGGGCAGGACGTGCTTAGGGAGGCAGGTGGGGCACAGCAGCCTCGGGGGCACTCTGGGATGGGCAGTCGGCGAGGAGGAGGCAGGACGGGAGATAGGGAAGGGCCTGGGAGAGGGTATTAGCCACAGCGAGGGAAGGAAAAGGCCAGGGCCTAGGGATGCGAGACACAGGCGAAAGCTGGGCCCTGGGTGCCCTGCCCGTGGGAACAGCCTCCGCCAGGCCCAGCGGCAGGGCAGGCTGCTAAGAGGGGCCGAGCGTGGCACTGATGGACTCACGCTGCGCGGGGCAGTGAGAGCGACTCGGAGGCTGCATAGGCACCAACTCCGTGGGTGCTCCGGGGCTGGAGCACCCAGGGGGAAAAATTAGTGGGTGCTCGGCACCCACCGGCAGCCAAGCTCCCTTCACCCTCCGCCCCACCTCCTCCTCCGCCTCCTCCCCTGAGTGCGCCGCATCCCTGCTCCTCCGCCTACCTCCCAGCGCTTCCCACCCGGCCACCACCAAACAGCTGTTTGGCAGCGTTAGCACGCTCCCGGAGGGAGGGGGGGAGGCGGGGCCAGGGCAGGGATTTGGGGAAGGGGTTGGAATGGGGGCGGGGAGAGGGTGGGGCCTCATGGAAGGGGTGGACTGGGGGCGGGGCCGGGGGCAGAGTGGGGATCGAGCACCCACAGGAAAGTGGGGAAGTCGGCGCCTATGGGAGGACGCCTCTGTCCCAAGGAGCAGAGCGGTCTCAGTGCTGGCTGCCTGCGAGGGGCAGAACTCAGCTCCATGGGGCCTGGGCTCAGTGTGGGGAGGGGGAGAGTGGCCAGACGGGGCCCCAGGGCCCCGGGGTGGGGGGAGAGGACGGCCGGACGGGGCCCCGGGGTGGGGGGAGGGGGACGGCCGGACGGGGCCCCGGGGTGGGGGGAAGAGGCCGGCCGGACGGGGCCCCGGGGTGCGGGGAGAGGACGGCCGGACGGGGCCCCGGGGTGCGGGGAGAGGGTTTCACTATGTGGGTGTTCACTGCGTCACCTGAGCTTTACTCGCCTTCTCTCCCTCAACCGTTCCGGCCCCGCCCTGCTCCCCGCCCCGGCTCCTCACTCAGCGCCTCAGGCGCACACCCAGCCCGTGGCTGCCCAAACCTCCCTCCTCCAACCCCCCTGCTGGGCCCAGGTGTAAACAGGCCAAATCGGGCCAGCGCCTGCTAAAGAGCTAGTCACTGGTAGGAAAAGGGACACAGGCAACAAACATCTACATGTTAAAAAGAAACCGCTGGGGGTTCCCATCCGCACAGCCTGTCTCCTGAACCGCAGCTGGAGACGCTTCTCGAAGAAGGGAAAGAACTATCAGCAGGACGGGCAGACGGCCCCCAGTCATTCCTCCCTTTCTCTCTTCCCACAGCACCCACGACACCTGAAGACCAAAGCAGCAGCATCGGACTGGGGGAGGGATCCTGGCTGCACAAAGAACTGCTGTAACACGCTGGAATTCACTCTCGCTTGTGAAGTTAGGCATTAGCTGCATTTCCCCTTGTAATCTGTCACATGGGGCAGACCTCACTGCCAGACCGGCGCCTCCTCCTGGCCGTGCTGGGGATTAGCTCGAGGCCGAGGCCCATGTCCGCAGTCTGCACACCGGCACTCTGTCTCTGCTCTCACCTCACAGGGCCTCAGCTGCTCAGTCCCAGGAGCCAGCCACTGCTCTGTCCAAGGGGCTTCCTGTTCTCTGCCCTCCAGGGACACAGTCCTTACTCCCCAGGCCCCCAGCAGCAACTGACCCTGCTCTGCCCTGCAGCGCCCTTTTATATGGGCCTGCTGGGCCCTGATTGGCTCTTCCTCACAGCCCCTCTTCTATTGGCTACTTCCTGTGCTACCTCCCCAGGGCTCTGTTAACCCCTTCTTTGCCAGTGTGGGGCAGACGCCCCATCACACATACTCCCCCTCAGGACCGGTACCCTTGAGGGGGATTATTTATCACCTCCCCTGTCTCCCACGCAGCTGGGCCCGCAGGGCATCCCTCTCCTGCCTTGCCCCTTTCAATAGGAAATAAACATTTCCTTTCTCCTCGTCCGGTGGCACCTTAAAGACTAACATTTCTTTGGGCATAAGCTTTCGTGGGTAAAAAACCCCACTTCTTCAGCTGCATGGCGTGAAAGTTACAGATGCAGGCGTTGTTATACTGACACATGGAGAGAAGGGAGTTACCTCACAAGTGGAGAACCAGTGAGGACAGGGCCAATTCGATCAGGGTGGATGTGGTCCACTCCCAGTAATAGATGAGGAGGGGTCNCGGCGTTGTTATACTGACACATGAAGGGAAGGGAGTTACCTCACAAGTGGAGAACCAGTGAGGACAGGGCCAATTCAATCAGGGTGGATGTGGTCCACTCCCAGTAATAGATGAGGAGGGGTCAATTCCAGGAGAGGCAAAGCTGCTTTTGTAGTGAGCCAGCCACTCCCAGTCCCTAGTCAAGCCCCAATTAATGGTGTTCTCCTCTCTGGCACACCGGGTGTCTCTGGGACTCTCGATAAATACTGCCGCTGCGCCACAATCGCCAGCAAGTTCTCCTGCAGGTACCGGTTCACCTCCCACCATCTGTGCTGATTTTCCAGCACCTGCCTCAGCAGGGCCTGGATCCACTCTGGCTGCTTGTCTCCCCCCTTCATTGGGGGTGACAAGTCCGGGGTCCAGCCTGGGAAGGTTTTGCTGCCCTCTTCAAAGAGTGCCTCTGCCCTAGGCAACTCCAGAGTCTTTTCTCTTCCTGCCACACCTCAGGGTTGCCTGTCCTGTGCCACACTCTTCCCTTCTGTCAGGGGGGACCGTGCGATAGAATCTCTTTCAGTTCCCTTTCCTCGGGGCCAACTATCTCCTGCAATCCTTCACCCGGTGCTCAGTCCCCCGCAGCGTCCCCTTACCTCTGGGCGACTGAATGCCTGTGTTCTCCACCACCTGGCCACAGGGCACAGCCCTCATCGCCAGACTGGCACCCCCTCCTGGCGATGCTGGGGATTAGCTCCGGGCTGATGCCCATGGTCTGCACACCAGCACTGTCTCTGCTCCCGCCTGTAGCTCCCCAATCAGTTCCCAGGATCGCAGCATCCTCTTCTCGACTCAGCCCCCCATCTGGGTCGTCATCTGTGTTTCCCCCTTTCTGGGTGAGGTGTCTCTGTCCAACAGTCCAGCCACTTCCCCAGTGGCAAGTGGAGGGGGACCCGGGCCTGTTGTCAGAAGCCACCGGTGTGGTGCTCTGCTCTGTTCAATGTTGTTAACAGTCGGCTGCGTGCGTGAGTTCCCTCGGTGTGCTGCCCCGGCTCTGCAGATCACTGACACAGCAAACCCCGAGAGAACCCCCAATGACCACAGGCTCTGATAAGGAACGAAGGCACCGGCCAGGTTTATTGTCTAAGGAAGCACAGTAATAGTTCCCCGCAGACTCTACAGGACGTACTACGAATATGTGCCCCTGACAATGGACCGGCTCAGTCGGTGGCCACTGCCACTCGCCACTGCCCCCTAGGCTGGGCAAAGACACCGCCCCCAGGGGTACATTCTTATACACCGGTGCAAACAAGTTACACATCTCTCCTGACGCATCGAGGCACAACCCCTCTACGCGTTAGGGTGCTGCCTCTCACAAAACGACTCCACCATATTACCTTCCTGCCCCTGTCTTTAGGATAGGTCAGCCTGTTCCTGTTCTCTGTGGGGAATGGGCTAGTACCGGAGTGTTCTGGTACCATCCCAGCACGTGTTCCCGGTACCTTTGAGGTATGTGTATTTTTGCAACATCAGCCCTTTCCTTGCCAGCTTCTGTGAGCAGGGCCTGCCTCTGGCTCACAGCCTAACTTTGCTTTATGTTAGCAAAGTCTTGACCATTACTTCAGTTCAGGCCTCAGGCCTCTGATGCAAGAGTTTATGTTTCAGGGCCTCATCTTACTACAGGGCCCACCCACTACTCCTGGTCCCAGCCCAGGGACCCTGTAGCTAGCAGCCTCCTGCTGCGCCTCAAATTCCTTTCACTGCTGCTATGTCTCCCTGGGCCCCTTCCCCGTGGCCACAGCACCTGCTTTGCCCTCACCTAAGGACACTCAGCTGCTCAGTCCCAGGAGCCAGCCACTGCTCTGTCCAAGGGGCTTCCTGTTCTCTGCCCTCCAGGGACACAGTCCTTACTCCCCAGGCCCCCAGCAGCAACTGACCCTGCTCTGCCCTGCAGCTCCCTTTTATATGGGCCTGCTGGGCCCTGATTGGCTGTTCCTCACAGCCCCTCTCCTATTGGCTGCTTTCTACGCAGCTGCCCTAGTGCTCTGTTAACCCCTTCTCTGCCAGTGTGGGGCAGATGCGCCGTCACATAACCAATTCAGACTTTTATGTCTCTTTACTTGTATTCTTGTAAATCTATCCTCGTGTAGCCAATAAACGTGTTTTATCTAAACCAGTGTGTTTGAACTGAAGTGTTTGGAAAGCTCCATTTGGGACGACAGGTTTGGTGCGTCTCGTTTTCCGTGATGAAATGATGGAGCTCGTGCTGTGCAGGAGGGCACTGGGCAGTACCAGACACACATTGCCGGGGACGGCTGGGCCTGGGCGGTTGCTGGTGTTGCTCTGCAGCGTACCGTACGAGTGGCTGGCTGCGGCTGCAGACACCATAACTGGGAGTAACTCACACGCTGGTGGCTGGGTGTGAGCAGGCCAGGAGTGGCAGCGAAGCAGTGTCAAAGCCCCCCAGGTTAGAGAGCTGAGGGGACACCGCTGTTCGTCGGTCCAGATTGCCCCAGGCAGCCGGTGCGATCCCTGTGGGGCGTCCCTGTTCCAGGCAGAGAGCGGGTTTCTGGGGCTCACTGCAGTCAACTGGGAAGAGGTTTAAGCTAAACCCCGAGCAGCCTCGTCAGCCCAATCAGCACATGCCCCCAGGGCTCAGCACCGGCCTGGCTGCCTGGCTTAGGGCCTGGCTGCAGTTAGAGCAGGGCCCCATCCCGTACGCTCGGGGCCTTGGCGATGTGGCTGGAGCGTTGCTAACAGTCATGCCCCCCCCGTGGAGGTCAGAGCCCTGAGCAGGTGCTGCCGGGCTAGGCCGTGCCCTTGACAAGTCAGTCAACCGCAGGGAAAGCCGTTGCAGAGGGGAAGGGAGGAGAGCAAAGGAGTGTGTGTGTGTGGGGGGGGGGTATTAACACATTGGCGTGGGGCGGGAATGATCAGCAATTGGCTTCCCTCCTGGTGGCATTGGGGCATTGGGGCTAGCGTCAGGCTGGAGAGGAGCAGGGGAAATTGAGGATTTGAACAGTCAGCTAAAGGGTGAGAGGCCCCCCGCCCTGTGTGAGCCGTCCAGCCCTTCCCCCCCGCCAATGCCACAGTACGAACCAGCTGCACTCCCCTCCTGTGCTCAGCCCCACCGCGCCCTCCTTCCTCTGAAACTCCACCTGCCGGGAGAGGAAGTACTCCCAGGCTGTGCTCAGGCATGCAGGGCCCTGTGGGGACCGGAGGCAGAAGCAGCCCCTGCATGCACATGTACATCCACACGCAGCCACCTGCGTGCACACGCAGCCACACGCATGCCCTCCCTGCACTGTTTATTGACATTTCTCTTTTAAGCGACTGATTCCCCTGGAAGCTGGATCCCTATGTTCACCTCGCACATCATTGCTGCATTAATCCGGCCCTTAGTAACGCTGTAAAACCCCCTCCCTGCCTGGCTCACTCTGCCCGGCAGCAGTGGTGGGGCCCTTTTCCTCTCTGTGAGCCCAGCCATGAGAGGGCCCCACGGCCCACTCCCCCCGGCGGGGCGTATTTCTGTCCGGTTGTTAGGAAAATGCTGAATAGCTCAATAGAACTAAGGACATGTATATAACCACGTCAGCTATTCCCTATCAGCTTAACTGGATCATTTGGTTTACAATCATAATGCTGCTATTTTCCCATATATTCTCAAGGTAGTTAGTGCGAGGGAGCAACAGTTATATCTTGTTTGTCCCCTCAAAATGATACATGTATCCGCAACAAATGTTTCTTGTGTACTCCCTTATTGTATGTGTATCCCACATCTATGGGCCAACCTAATGACGCAAAGTTGTTTGTTACTGACTATAAAAAGAGCCAGTCCGGCCATGCAGGGTGTGTCTCTCCTCTGGCATGAGCCGATGAGAACACCCGATCGGCCGAGCGAGTAATAAAGCTGTTGGTACCCGTCTTCTTGTCTCTCCGTGCCTCCTTGGTGTAATTAGATAAGCTCCAGGGGGAAACGAGCCCTGTTTGGCTAACACGGTCTCCCCCTCCCCACCGGCCCAGGGGAGCCGCAAGGCAGGGGACCCCCAACCACCTTCTTCCCCTCTCGCTGCCTGATGGCTGGGCTGACCCAGCCCAGCTCCACTCCCTGCAGCCCAGCGGTGCGCCGGGGGAGAGGCTGGCGCCTCCAGCTGCTCCTAGTGAACAGCACCAAGCACTAGCCAGCCCCCCCGCGGCACCCAGGTGGCTGGGGCCAGACTCACCGCAGTTAGCTCCAGTGACAATGGCTGTCTTGCCCGTCAGGTCAGTGGGAGACATGCGGGGGTGCCAGGAGCCCTTTCTCCTGGCTCGGAGGAGCAGGGCCAGCACCAGCACACACGCAGCCCAGCCCAGGTGGCTGCCGAAGCAGGAGAGCTCCATAGCAGGTTGCAAACCTCAACTCCTCCGGGATGATCAGTGTGGTAAGTTCCCAGGGAGGCTGGCATCAGGAGCAGGGAGTCCGTCCGCCCGCCCACCACACCCCAGGCTGCACTTCCAGCTCCCTCAGCGTCTGAAACTTCTGTCACACACTCCCGGCTGCCTCTGCCAAGAGGAGAGAGGAATGTCAGCTGCCACGCAGGGAGGGGCAAAGGGCAGGCTGCTATCAAAACTGAGCACACACTGCCTGGCTGCAATGCCCGGCCACACAAGCCTCCCTCCTGTGATAATCAGGGGGCCCGCGGTTTCCCACTGGGGTCGATTTCTGGCTGGGTCAACCCCCCTACCCCCGTCAGGGAGCCACGGACCCCTGGCCCTTCCCCCCGGGGTGATTCCCGGATGGATCCACCCCATGGGAGAGCCAGAGGAACCCCAGACCTTTCCCCCAGGGCGAATCCCAGCCAGCTCAACCCCCATCAGGGAGCCACGGACCCCCAGCCCTTCCCTGGAAAGTGTCCATCTGGCCTGGCCTCCTGACTCTGACACCAGCCAGTCCCAGCCCTTCAGTGTGTGACTCTTTTGCCAGGCGGAGTCGGCAGCAACAAGGGTCAGGTTCAATAGCCAGGGGCCCCTCNCAGGGGTACATTCTTATACACCGGTGCAAACAAGTTACACATCTCTCCTGACGCATCGAGGCACAACCCCTCTACGCGTTAGGGTGCTGCCTCTCACAAAACGACTCCACCATATTACCTTCCTGCCCCTGTCTTTAGGATAGGTCAGCCTGTTCCTGTTCTCTGTGGGGAATGGGCTAGTACCGGAGTGTTCTGGTACCATCCCAGCACGTGTTCCCGGTACCTTTGAGGTATGTGTATTTTTGCAACATCAGCCCTTTCCTTGCCAGCTTCTGTGAGCAGGGCCTGCCTCTGGCTCACAGCCTAACTTTGCTTTATGTTAGCAAAGTCTTGACCATTACTTCAGTTCAGGCCTCAGGCCTCTGATGCAAGAGTTTATGTTTCAGGGCCTCATCTTACTACAGGGCCCACCCACTACTCCTGGTCCCAGCCCAGGGACCCTGTAGCTAGCAGCCTCCTGCTGCGCCTCAAATTCCTTTCACTGCTGCTATGTCTCCCTGGGCCCCTTCCCCGTGGCCACAGCACCTGCTTTGCCCTCACCTAAGGACACTCAGCTGCTCAGTCCCAGGAGCCAGCCACTGCTCTGTCCAAGGGGCTTCCTGTTCTCTGCCCTCCAGGGACACAGTCCTTACTCCCCAGGCCCCCAGCAGCAACTGACCCTGCTCTGCCCTGCAGCTCCCTTTTATATGGGCCTGCTGGGCCCTGATTGGCTGTTCCTCACAGCCCCTCTCCTATTGGCTGCTTTCTACGCAGCTGCCCTAGTGCTCTGTTAACCCCTTCTCTGCCAGTGTGGGGCAGATGCGCCGTCACATAACCAATTCAGACTTTTATGTCTCTTTACTTGTATTCTTGTAAATCTATCCTCGTGTAGCCAATAAACGTGTTTTATCTAAACCAGTGTGTTTGAACTGAAGTGTTTGGAAAGCTCCATTTGGGACGACAGGTTTGGTGCGTCTCGTTTTCCGTGATGAAATGATGGAGCTCGTGCTGTGCAGGAGGGCACTGGGCAGTACCAGACACACATTGCCGGGGACGGCTGGGCCTGGGCGGTTGCTGGTGTTGCTCTGCAGCGTACCGTACGAGTGGCTGGCTGCGGCTGCAGACACCATAACTGGGAGTAACTCACACGCTGGTGGCTGGGTGTGAGCAGACCAGGAGTGGCAGCGAAGCAGTGTCAAAGCCCCCCAGGTTAGAGAGCTGAGGGGACACCGCTGTTCGTCAGTCCAGATTGCCCCAGGCAGCCGGTGCGATCCCTGTGGGGCGTCCCTGTTCCAGGCAGAGAGCGGGTTTCTGGGGCTCACTGCAGTCAACTGGGAAGAGGTTTAAGCTAAACCCCGAGCAGCCTCGTCAGCCCAATCAGCACATGCCCCCAGGGCTCAGCACCGGCCTGGCTGCCTGGCTTAGGGCCTGGCTGCAGTTAGAGCAGGGCCCCGTCCCGTACGCTCGGGGCCTTGGCGATGTGGCTGGAGCGTTGCTAACAGTCATGCCCCCCCCGTGGAGGTCAGAGCCCTGAGCAGGTGCTGCCGGGCTAGGCCGTGCCCTTGACAAGTCAGTCAACCGCAGGGAAAGCCGTTGCAGAGGGGAAGGGAGGAGAGCAAAGGAGTGTGTGTGTGGGCGGGGGGGGATTAACACATTGGCGTGGGGGGGGGAATGATCAGCAATTGGCTTCCCTCCTGGTGGCATTGGGGCTAGCGTCAGGCTGGAGAGGAGCAGGGGAAATTGAGGATTTGAACAGTCAGCTAAGGGGTGAGAGGCCCCCCGCCCTGTGTGAGCCGTCCAGCCCTTCCCCCCCGCCAATGCCACAGTACGAACCAGCTGCACTCCCCTCCTGTGCTCAGCCCCACCGCACCCTCCTTCCTCTGAAACTCCACCTGCCGGGAGAGGAAGTACTCCCAGGCTGTGCTCAGGCATGCAGGGCCCTGTGGGGACCGGAGGCAGAAGCAGCCCCTGCATGCACATGTACATCCACACGCAGCCACCTGCATGCACACGCAGCCACACGCATGCCCTCCCTGCACTGTTTATTGACATTTCTCTTTTAAGCGACTGATTCCCCTGGAAGCTGGATCCCTATGTTCACCTCGCACATCATTGCTGCATTAATCCGGCCCTTAGTAACGCTGTAAAACCCCCTCCCTGCCTGGCTCACTCTGCCCGGCAGCAGTGGTGGGGCCCTTTTCCTCTCTGTGAGCCCAGCCATGAGAGGGCCCCACGGCCCACTCCCCCCGGCGGGGCGTATTTCTGTCCGGTTGTTAGGAAAATGCTGAATAGCTCAATAGAACTAAGGACATGTATATAACCACGTCAGCTATTCCCTATCAGCTTAACTGGATCATTTGGTTTACAATCATAATGCTGCTATTTTCCCATATATTCTCAAGGTAGTTAGTGCGAGGGAGCAACAGTTATATCTTGTTTGTCCCCTCAAAATGATACATGTATCCGCAACAAATGTTTCTTGTGTACTCCCTTATTGTATGTGTATCCCACATCTATGGGCCAACCTAATGACGCAAAGTTGTTTGTTACTGACTATAAAAAGAGCCAGTCCGGCCATGCAGGGTGTGTCTCTCCTCTGGCATGAGCCGATGAGAACACCCGATCGGCCGAGCGAGTAATAAAGCTGTTGGTACCCGTCTTCTTGTCTCTCCGTGCCTCCTTGGTGTAATTAGATAAGCTCCAGGGGGAAACGAGCCCTGTTTGGCTAACACGGTCTCCCCCTCCCCACCGGCCCAGGGGAGCCGCAAGGCAGGGGACCCCCAACCACCTTCTTCCCCTCTCGCTGCCTGATGGCTGGGCTGACCCAGCCCAGCTCCACTCCCTGCAGCCCAGCGGTGCGCCGGGGGAGAGGCTGGCGCCTCCAGCTGCTCCTAGTGAACAGCACCAAGCACTAGCCAGCCCCCCCGCGGCACCCAGGTGGCTGGGGCCAGACTCACCGCAGTTAGCTCCAGTGACAATGGCTGTCTTGCCCGTCAGGTCAGTGGGAGACATGCGGGGGTGCCAGGAGCCCTTTCTCCTGGCTCGGAGGAGCAGGGCCAGCACCAGCACACACGCAGCCCAGCCCAGGTGGCTGCCGAAGCAGGAGAGCTCCATAGCAGGTTGCAAACCTCAACTCCTCCGGGATGATCAGTGTGGTAAGTTCCCAGGGAGGCTGGCATCAGGAGCAGGGAGTCCGTCCGCCCGCCCACCACACCCCAGGCTGCACTTCCAGCTCCCTCAGCGTCTGAAACTTCTGTCACACACTCCCGGCTGCCTCTGCCAAGAGGAGAGAGGAATGTCAGCTGCCACGCAGGGAGGGGCAAAGGGCAGGCTGCTATCAAAACTGAGCACACACTGCCTGGCTGCAATGCCCGGCCACACAAGCCTCCCTCCTGTGATAATCAGGGGGCCCGCGGTTTCCCACTGGGGTCGATTTCTGGCTGGGTCAACCCCCCTACCCCCGTCAGGGAGCCACGGACCCCTGGCCCTTCCCCCCGGGGTGATTCCCGGATGGATCCACCCCATGGGAGAGCCAGAGGAACCCCAGACCTTTCCCCCAGGGCGAATCCCAGCCAGCTCAACCCCCATCAGGGAGCCACGGACCCCCAGCCCTTCCCTGGAAAGTGTCCATCTGGCCTGGCCTCCTGACTCTGACACCAGCCAGTCCCAGCCCTTCAGTGTGTGACTCTTTTGCCAGGCGGAGTCGGCAGCAACAAGGGTCAGGTTCAATAGCCAGGGGCCCCTCCTAACCATACAACACAGAACCGGCTCCATGACGGGCCGCCCATGACCCCTGCACTCAGGACGAAAGTGATCTGTAGCCCAACGCCGGCCGAAAGCGATCAGCAGACAGCTGTGCTCAGAAGTGAATACCTAGGCAGCACACGTGGGTTTAAGCAAATACGGCCTGGTCCTGAAGCCTTGTGCCCCAGCTCAACACTAGGTGTCAGGGGAGAGCTCACTCCCCCCTGCTTACACGGGGAAGGGATCAAAACCCATGATGGACAAGTCCAGGCTAAGCTGTGTGTCCCAGGTGAGTGGGGCTTTGGGGCCCAGGCAGAGGGGATGAATGCAGATCTCGTGGTGGGAGCACGTGATTCAGAACCAGGCCTGCTGGGGTGGGGGAGACGAGGGCAGCTTGAGCTCAGCTCCTGTCATGAATAGTTAGTAAAGGGTTAAAACATAGTACCTGGTGGGCACCTGACCTGAGGACCAATCAGGGAAGAGAGTTTAAAATTCCTAGAAGGGAATTTTTTCCCTCTGTGGGTGTGTGTTTTGTTCTTAGCCATCTGGAATTACAAGGGTCTGAATGTTTAATCAAGTCTCTACAAATTTCCACCTTTATGAACTAATTCCTTCTAGTCAAAATAGTGAGTATTAGAAAGGTACTTGTGTCTTCACCTAATAATCCTATGTTTGCAATTCTGTGTGTTTGTTATTGATTATTCTTAATTCTGCCTGTTTTGTTATACTGAGAAAGAGAGAGGATTCTCTCCAGAACTTAGTAAGGTTATACCCTATGAATGCCCAGCTTAGGCTCATAGAGATTGTGTATTTTCTTGTTTTTCTTTTAATAAATTCTTTCTATAAAGATTTGATTAAATCCTTTCTACTGTGGATACAGGGGGAGGGAGCTAAGAAAACATTCTTCTCTGTAGTGAGACGGGTTATCTCCGGGCAGAGAAAGGAGGGGGAAGAAATCATTCTCCCTGGGTTTGATTCAAGCAGTTTGAATCAGGTATCTCTTTCCAGTGACTAGGAGAGAGGGAGGGGGGAGGTTTCCCTCCTGTGAGTGGATCTGTGTTTCCCCAGGGAACGCCTTTGGAAAGAGGCAGGGGGGG
>QXTE01000420.1:274522-296658 GCA_003942145.1 Platysternon megacephalum
GGGGGGTGGATAGGGGTTGGGGCAGTCAGGGGACGGGGAACGGGAGGGGGTTGGATAGGTGTGGGAGTCCCGGGGGGCCTGTCAGGGGGTGGGGGTGTGGCCATTGGGCCAAAAAGTTTGCCCACCCCTGTGCTAGAGAGAGTAGCCAAAACTCTGCTCTGTGGGCTTGATTAGGACTGTGACCAGAGGGGTTTCCAGGCAGCCAAGGCCTGGCCTCGAGGGAATCAGACCAGAGGGCTGAGGAGACCAGACCCGGCGAGAAGAAGCCGTCCATAGAATTGGTAACCACCTTCTCTGTTTGCCAAGCAGGAACTGTGTGAGGCGAGCGCAGGGCCTGTCTGTGTAAGTTTGTGACAGGAACGTATCGCTCTTAACGTATAGTTCTTGAATGTCTAACACAGGAGTTATGTGCTTAATGTAACCCTTTACTGCTTGTGTAATTCCTTCCCGAATAAACTGCTGTGTATTCAAGCTAATTACTGTGGCCCTTTTTAATTGGTATGACAGTAACCTGCTCCGCTGGGAGCCATTAACGATCCATTTCCGGGGTAGTTGCCCCGGGTGCCAACATTTGGTAGCAGAGGATGGTTACTGTCGTGTCCAAGGAAAAAAGGTCTTTAAACTGAATCAAACTGTTTCTGAACTGGTTGCTTGTGAAGAACTTGGTATCTTGAATCACTGGTGTTAACCAACTAATTTAAATATTGTTCTGAATCAATTTTCCCTTATATTAATTCTAGCTCAGGGACCAGATTTAGTTACAGTATGCAGAGAGTGAAATATACCGGTGAGCAGGGTTGTACTGGTCGTGCCTATGTTGGATTAAAAGTAATAATTAATACATTTATGTTGTGGAAAATGTAAGAAACAATGATTCCAGAACAGACCCCAGATTTGGCCTGACCATTAGAAAGAAATATGTCTCTCAGCCTGCTCTCTCAACCTGCTGAGTTTGTGCTAATTGAAACAGGACTGCCAGTTTGCAAGGTCTGTGCTAATTGTAGAATAACATCCAGAGACAAAGAGTTTGTTCTAAAAGTAACAAGATAACAGCTGTCTTTTATGGCTGGTACAACTTTGTTTTCCTGAACTCTAGAATAAGATTTGTGAACCCTCCACCCCCTCCACCCACCCCCACTTGCATGCTTACCTTGTTTGTTTCCTTTTAGATGTAACAAGTGGGATGAATAGACTTATTGAAGTCTGCCATGTCCCACTGATTTTAGAATGGTTGTGTTAAAGGATGGGTAGGTGATAAAACGCAGCTGTGACAGGATATAGGTTGGAGTGTGATTGTATGTGTGATTGAATGAGGAATGAAAGATTAAAGGTTGAGGTGCCAGCCTTAAAAGAAGACCGTTTGGCTGAAGAATACAGCGGACGAGATAGCCGATAACCCAGGAGGGCCAAAGAACCGAAGAACAAGATAGACATTCCATCACTGCTGTGCCATCTGCACGATTGACTATCACTTCAAACGTGAGAACAGTTATTATCATCACTTCAAACATGAGAACAGCATGACGAGGCAAATACATGAGGATGGATCCCTATAAGAACAGACCCTGAAGACTGAGGACTTTGGGTCTAATTCTGCAAACCAACTTCCAGGAGCATCGGACGCGCATCTGACGAGGCCCGGCTCCATCCTCATGTCCAGGCCACCTGCCCAGTGGCTTGGCACGAGCAGCTCTAAGGCAGAGCTCTTCTAGACCTGCTGCTCACAAACCGGGAAGAATTAGTAGGGGAAGCAAAAGTGGCTGGGAACCTGGGAGGCAGTGACCATGAGATGGTGGAGTTCAGGATCCGGACACAAGGAAGAAAGGAGAGCAGCAGAATATGGACCCTGGACTTCAGAAAAGCAGACTGACTCCCTCAGGGAACTGATGGGCAGGATCCCCTGGGAGAATAACATGAGGGGGAAAGGAGTCCAGGAGAGCTGGCTGTATTTTAAAGAATCCTTATAGAAGTTGCAGGAAAAAAACATCCCGATGTGTAGAAAGAATAGTAAATATGGCAGGAGACCAGCTTGGCTTAACAGTGAAATCCTTGCTGATCTTAAACGCAAAAAAGAAGCTTACAAGAAGTGGAAGATTGGACAAATGACATGGGAGGAGTATAAAAATACTGCTCAGGCATGCAGGAGTGAAATCAGGAAGGCCAAATCACACTTGGAGTTGCAGCTAGTAAGAGATGTTAAGAGTAACAAGAAGCGTTTCTTCAGGTATGTTAGCAACAAGAAGAAAGTCAAGGAAAGTGTAGGCACCTTACGGAATGGGGGAGGCAACCTAGTGACCAAGGATGTGGAAAAAGCTAATGTACTCAATGCTTTTTTTGCCTCTGTCTTCACAAACAAGGTCAGCTCCCAGACTGCTGCACTGGGCAGCACAGTATGGGGAGAAGGTGACCAGCCCTCTGTGGAGAAAGAAGTGGTTTGGGACTATTTAGAAAAACTGGATGAGCACAAGTCCATGGGGCCGGATGCGCTGCATCCGAGGGTGCTAAAGGAGTTGGCGGATGTGATTGCAGAGCCATTGGCCATTATCTTTGAAAAGTCATGGCGATCGGGGGAGGTCCCGGATGACTGGAAAAAGGCTAATGTAGTGCCCATCTTTAAAAAAGGGAAGAAGGAGGATCCGGGGAACTACAGGCCAGTCAGCCTCACCTCAGTCCCTGGAAAAATCATGGAGCAGGTCCTCAAGGAATCAATTCTGAAGCACTTAGAGGAGAGGAAAGTGATCAGGAACAGTCAGCATGGATTCACCAAGGGCAAGTCATGCCTGACTAACCTAATTGCCTTCTATGAGGAGATAACTGGGTCTGTGGATGAGGGGAAAGCAGTGGATGTGTTATTCCTTGACTTTAGCAAAGCTTTTGATACGGTCTCCCACAGTATTCTTGCCGGCAAGTTAAAGAAGTATGGGCTGGATGAATGGACTATAAGGTGGATAGAAAGCTGGCTAGATCGTCGGGCTCAACGGGTAGTGATCAACGGCTCCATGTCTAGTTGGCAGCCGGTTTCAAGCGGAGTGCCCCAAGGGTCGGTCCTGGGGCCGGTTTTGTTCAATATCTTCATTAATGATCTGGAGGATGGCGTGGACTGCACTCTCAGCAAATTTGCAGATGACACTAAACTGGGAGGAGTGGTAGATACGCTGGAGGGTAGGGATAGGATACAGAGGGACCTAGACAAATTAGAGGATTGGGCCAAAAGAAACCTGATGAGGTTCAACAAGGACAAGTGCAGAGTCCTGCACTTAGGACGGAAGAATCCCATGCACTGTTACAGACTAGGGACCGAGTGGCTAGGCAGCAGTTCTGCAGAAAAGGACCTAGGGGTTACGGTGGACGAGAAGCTGGATATGAGTCAACAGTGTGCCCTTGTTGCCAAGAAGGCTAACGGCATTTTGGGCTGTATAAGTAGGGGCATTGCCAGCAGATCGAGGGACGTGATCGTTCCCCTCTATTCGACATTGGTGAGGCCTCACCTGGAGTACTGTGTCCAGTTTTGGGCCCCACACTACAAGAAGGATGTGGAAAAATTGGAAAGAGTCCAGCGGAGGGCAACAAAAATGATTAGGGGGCTGGAGCACATGACTTATGAGGAGAGGCTGAGGGAACTGGGATTGTTTAGTCTGCAGAAGAGAAGAATGAGGGGGGATTTGATAGCTGCTTTCAACTACCTAAAGGGGGGTTCCAAAGAGGATGGATCTAGACTGTTCACAGTGGTACCAGATGACAGAACAAGGAGTAATGGTCTCAAGTTGCAGTGGGGGAGGTTTAGGTTGGATATTAGGGAAAACTATTTCACTAGGAGGGTGGTGAAGCACTGGACTGGGTTACCTAGGGAGGTGGTGGAATCTCCTTCCTTAGAGGTTTTTAAGGTCAGGCTTGTCAAAGCCCTGCCTGGGATGATTTAGTTGGGATTAGGTCCTGCTTTGAGCAGGGGGTTGGACTAGATACCTCCTGAGCTCCCTTCCAACCCTGAGATTCTATGATTCTATGATTCTAAGCCTTAGCTGATGTCTGCACCATTTCGGACCTAGAGGATAGATTGGCTCAGTATCTCCTCATATACAACCCTCTAGTGCTGCCAAAAGAGATGCAGCAGCAATGTGGTTGTTGCGGGAGGCATGTAATGATTGTTACCTCCGCTTAGCTTCCCGTAAAGAGGAAAAGGCATCTCTACAGGAAAAGCTAAACCAAACGGAAAAAGGAGCAGACAATTGGGAGGTACTGGCTACGAATACTCAGAGCCAGCTAGAAATAGTAAAAGAGGCACTCCGGGAATGCAGAGAGAGAGAGAAAGGTTTCAGAGTGGTAGCCGTGTTAGTCTGTATCAGCAAAAACAACAAGGAGTACTTGTGGCACCTTAGAGACTAACACATTTATTTGGGCATAAACTTTCGTGGGCTAGAAACCACTTCACCAGATGCATGGAGTGGAAAATACAGTAGCAGGTATATTTATACATAGTAAATGAAAAAATGGGAGTTGCCTTACCAGGTGGGGGGTCAGTCTAACGAGACAATTCAATTAACAGTAGAATACCAAAGGGGGTGGGGGGGAATCACTTTTGTAGTGGTAATGAGGGTGGCCTATTTCAAACAGTTGACAAGAAGGTGTGAGTAACAGTAGGGGGAAATTAGTATGGTAAAATTAGGTTTTGTAATGATCCATCCATTCCCAGTCTTTATTCAGGCCTAATTTGATGGTGTCCTGTCAGGGTTCCCTCCCCACTCTGAACTCTAGGGTACAGACATGGGGACCCGCATGAAAGACCCCCTAAGCTTATTTCTACCAGCTTAGATTAAAAACTCCCCAAGGCACAAATTCTCCCTTGTACCTTGGATTAGGTAACGCTGCCACCACCAAGTGATTAGACAAAACTCAGGGAAAGGACCACTTGGAGTTCCTACTTTCCCCTAATATTCCCCCAAGCCCTACACCCCCTTTCCTGGGGAGGCTTGAGAATAAACAAGATGAGCACAAACCAACCTTGGGTTATTTTAGACCACTAAAAAAACCCAATCAGATTAAAAAAAACCCAGAACTTTATTAGAAAGAAAAAAGTTAAAAGAAGCACCTCTGTAAAATTAGAATGGAAGATAATCTCACAGGGCAGTCAGATTCAAAACACAGAGGATTTCCCTCTGGGCAAAACTTTAAAGTTACAAAAAGAAAACCAGTAATACACCTCCCTCTCAGCACAGAGAAAAATCACAAGCCAAAATAAAAGTAAGCGAACGCATTCCCTTGTTAGTACTTACTAATCCTAATGGAGTTGGATTGCTTGCTTTCCTGATCTGCCTCCGGCGAGCACCCAGAACAGACAGACAGAGAACAGACAAAACAAAGCCTTCCCCCCCACCCCCCCAAGATTTGAAAGTATCTTGTCCCCTTATTGGTCCTTTGGGTCAGGTGTCAGCCAGGTTACCTGAGCTTCTTACCCCTTCACAGGTAAAAGGATTTTGTGCCTCTGGCCAGGAGGGATTTTATAGTACCGTATACAGGAAGGTTATTACCCTTCCCTTTATATTTATGACATGTCCAGTTTGCAAAATAATTCCAGTTCTGCAGTTTCACGTTGGAGTCTGTTTTTGAATTTTTCTTGTTGAAGAATTGCCCCGTTTAAGTCTGTTACTGAGTGTCCAGGGAGGTTGACGTGTTCTCCGACTGGTTTTTGAATGTTGTAATTCCTGATGTCAGATTTGTGTCCATTTATTCTTTTACATAGAGACTGTCCGGTTTGCCCAATGTACATGGCAGAGGGGCATTGCTGGCACATGATGGCATATCTCACATTGGTAGATGTGCAGGTGAACATGCCCTGGCAGATCAGGCTGAAGCCTTTGAGAGAATTGAAAAAGAGAAGCATGCGCGCCAAGGCATGGTAAAAAAAAAATTAACCTTGGAGCAGGGCAGAGCACCTGCAAATCATAGTTGTGGCCAATCACTAATTAAGATCTTGAGACAGAAGTTGGGCTGTGCCACTCGGCTGGTGGGAGCCATTACAGCGGGTGAAGGGGGAGAAGGTCGTATGTACGGCACCCCCAACCACAAGGAGAGCATCCCGTGGGGTGATTACGAAGAGGAAAGGGACCAGGAGGGGTGGGGGCTAGTTGAGGAGCCCACCTTCCTTGCTAAATGGGTAGTGGGACTGGGACAAAGCCTGTGCCCAGGGGAAGGGGCGGTTCAGCGAGGAAAGCAGGATCGGGCCCAGCCAAGCAGGCAGGCAACAGATAAAGAGATTGGAAAGCAGGTTGGGAGCCCTGAGGGGCAGAGAGGCAGGAGTAAGGGGAGGAGTAAGTACAGGCCTGGGGAATTCAGATCCCTGGGACAATACTTGGAAGGGTGATATCTGAGCTAATGAAGGGGTCATTTGGGAGCTAAGCAAGTGATTTAAGAAAAAAGAGCGAGAAGTGAATTCCCTCCAGCCTCTGCAGAGTTAAGCAGTTGAACGTAAAAATGTTAAAAAGGAAAAGTGTCATAGGAAGAGAATTCTTGGCTTCTTTGCAGCCATTCTGAAGGGGAAATGGGCCCTTTTCCAAAGGAATGTCTGTAAATAAGCCAGGCAAAGAGCCTATCTGATTGAAATAATTTGACTATGGACAATTTAGTCAAATTTGTTAAAAGAACATAAGGAGTTTCTGTTGGAACTTAACTGCCCCAAATTGTTGTCAGATGCTACCGGTGTGGTGCTCTGCTTTCTCCTGTTGATATCACTCGGCTGCGTGTGTGTGTTCCCCTGTGTGCTGCCCCAGCTCTGCAGATCGCTGGCACAGCAGACCCGACGAGAACCCCCAATAACCACAGAGTCCAGTAAGATGCAAAGCTACGTCGATTAGGTTTATTGCGACCTCGGACACAATTGCAGTTCCCTGTAGGTTTCTTAGCCTAACTCAGGGCCTACTACGAGAAAGTGCCTCTTGGCAATGGACCCAGCTCAGTCAGTGGCGGGACTTTCCACTGCCCCCTCGGCTGGTCAAAGCCACCGCCCCAGGGATACATTCTTATACACAGGTACAAACAAGTTACACATCACTCCTGACATATTGAGGTGCCACCCTTCTACGTAGCAAGGTACAACCCCTCTATGTAGTAAGGTGCCGCCTCTCACCTTGTACAGATTGGTTCGATCAAAACAACTCTATCCATCATTTTACCCTTTTGCCCCTGTCATTGGGATGGGTCGGCCTGTTCCATGTTATCTGTGTGGAATGTCTACATTCTGATCCCTAGTGTGCCGTACCTTTTAGGTATGTATCTTCTTGCAGCATTAGCCCTTTCCTTGCCAACTTCTGTGAGCAGGGCCTGCCTCTAGCTCACAGCTTAACTTTGCTTTATGCTTAGCAAAGTCTTGACCATTACTTCAGTTCAGGCCTCAGGCCTCATACTGGGCCTTTATCAGGGCCTTCACTTACTACATTCCCCCACTTTTTGTCTTTTTAAGTGGACGATGTTTACCCATGGTCCTGGAAAAGCATAATGCATGGATTAAAGATAACCCAGTGGGCTAAACACTGTTATGTGGTTATCTTATTTTACCATCCATACACTCTTGCCCCATCTGTCTTTTTAGTCTGCACATTCCCACGTACGACTGATAGGCAGATTTAATTATTCAATTTTATATTTAGTCCTTTATGGTGGGCCTGGGAATGTTAGGCCTGGGACCATAGGTATGTGGGGTTTAGTAGCCTATCGGGTTTTTCAATCCAGGGCTTCGTGGGGACATACAAACTATGCCCTGGATCTATAAATGGAAATTATGTAGTAAGTGAAGGCCCTGATAAAGGCCCAGTATGAGGCCTGAGGCCTGAACTGAAGTAATGGTCAAGACTTTGCTAACATAAAGCAAAGTTAAGCTGTGAGCCAGAGGCAGGCCCTGCTCCCAGAAGCTGGCAAGGAAAGGGCTGATGCTGCAAGAAGATACATACCTAAAAGGTACAGAACACTAGGGATCAGAATGTAGACATTCCACACAGATAACATGGAACAGGCTGACTCATCCCAATGACGGGGGCAAAAGGGTAAAATGATGGATAGAGTTGTTTTGATTGAACCAATCTGTACAAGGTGAGAGGCGGCACCTTGCTACGTAGAGGGGTTGTACCTTGCTGCGTAGAAGGGTTGCAAAATTATTGCTTTTTTACTTTTATTACTGTTTCTCAGAGCCTTGGTTTCTACCATCGCTCTGCATATGCCAGTCCATGTTTCCCCACTCTCTTTTTTAAATTCATATGGACCCCCCTTACTGGCAATCCAGCGGGTCCAAGAGTTATCAAACTCCGTGGGGATCATAAGGGAGGGGGTCAGGGGGTTCCCTAGCTAGAGGTTTGCTGCCATGTTGGATTGCGATTCTTACCACGGCAGGTTTGCTTACTCACCAGATCAGCGGTCGGGGTCACCAGTGTTGTCAGATGCTACCGATGGGGTGCTCTGCTTTCTCCTGTTGATATCACTCGGCTGCGTGTGTGTGTTCCCTCTGTGTGCTGCCCCAGCTCTGCAGATCGCTGGCACAGCAGACCCGACGAGAACCCCCAATAACCACAGAGTCCAGTAAGATGCAAAGCTACGTCGAGTAGGTTTATTGCGACCTCGGACACAATTGCAGTTCCCTGTAGGTTTCTTAGCCTAACTCAGGGCATACTACGAGAAAGTGCCTCTTGGCAATGGACCCAGCTCAGTCAGTGGCGGGACTTTCCACTGCCCCCTCGGCTGGTCAAAGCCACCGCCCCAGGGATACATTCTTATACACAGGTACAAACAAGTTACACATCACTCCTGACGTATTGAGGTGCCACCCTTCTACGCAGCAAGGTACAACCCCTCTACGTAGTAAGGTGCCGCCTCTCACCTTGTACAGATTGGTTCGATCAAAACAACTCTATCCATCATTTTACCCTTTTGCCCCCGTCATTGGGATGGGTCGGCCTGTTCCATGTTATCTGTGTGGAATGTCTACATTCTGATCCCTAGTGTGCCGTACCTTTTAGGTATGTATCTTCTTGCAGCATTAGCCCTTTCCTTGCCAACTTCTGTGAGCAGGGCCTGCCTCTAGCTCACAGCTTAACTTTGCTTTATGCTTAGCAAAGTCTTGACCATTACTTCAGTTCAGGCCTCAGGCCTCATACTGGGCCTTTATCAGGGCCTTCACTTACTACACAAATGTATAAAGGGAATGTAATCTATGTACAGCGTTGTAACCATAGAGCAGTGTAAGGGATGTTAAGAAAAAAGAATGTGCGTGTGTATTTATACATTGTGTAAATATGTGAGATTTTAAGGACCTAAATCAACACTCCTGGTTTGTAGGTTTAAGATGAATTGGTTTGGTTTGGTTTTTAAATAGTACCACTAAAATCCATTTGAATATTTCATTCAAAGTTGCAAAACTGACAGACACTTTTTGCCAGACACAGGTAACTGGTGTTGTTTGGCTTTGGTATTTAGCATTTAACTCTCAAGGTACCTCAATGCTTTATAAAGTTCAACATCTTTTCAAAGACCAAAGTCGTGGCTGCAGCGGGGCAGTCAAACCCAGGAGAAGGGGAAGAGATTCTGGATTTGGTTTTTGGTAACAAAACAGCAGATAAGAGCTGTAGTAAAAGAATAAGAAATTAAAAAAGACAGTGCCCCTCTGGAGCAACAGCAGGGGTGAGGTGCACAAAACAAAAAGAAGCAACGTTAGAAACACTGAGCCATAGGTGGCTCTGAGTAATCAGACTGTCACTTTAATAAAGGTACTTAAACTCTGAACCCAAAGAAACAGTTACACCTTGTGTAAAAATTAATATAGCTAATATGTTATAGAAGTTAAACTAGGGAAGGAAGGTGCATTTTTCCCAGGACATGTGCAGTGTATATTGTAGAAGGGGTAAAAGAAATGCAAACAAACATGCTACTTAATTAAAATCCTATTAGGGCTCCAAAAGGAGCCACAATAGGTTGTGTTTTCTTTTTCAGATCACTGTGTGTGGAAGCTTGGTGGGATAACTCACATGATTGGAGTACTGTCATGGATGGATATAAACTGTTCAGGAAAGACAGGCAGGGCAGAAAAGGTAGGGGAGTTGCATTGTATGTAAGAGAGGAGTATGACTGCTCAGAGCTCCAGTACGAAACTGCAGAAAAACCTGAGTGTCTCTGGATTAAATTTAGAAGTATGAACAACAAGGGTAATGTCGTGGTGGGAGTCTGCTACAGACCCCCAGACCAGGGGGATGAGGTGGACGAGGCTTTCTTCCAGCAACTAACAGAAATTGCTAGATCACAGGCCCTGGTTCTCATGGGTGACTTTAATCACCCTGATATCTGCTGGGAGAGCAATACAGCAGCTCACAGACAATCCAGGAAGTTTCTGGAAAGTGTAGGGGACAACTTCCTGGTGCAAGTGCTGGAGGAACCAACTAGGGGAAAAGCTTTTCTTGACCTGCTGCTCACAAACAGGGAAGAAATAGTAGAGGAAGCAATAGTGGATGGGAACCTGGGAGGCAGTGACCATGAGATGGTCGAGTTCAGGATCCTGATACAAGGAAGAAAGGAGAGCAGTAGAACAGAGACCCTGGACTTTAGAAAAGCAGACTTTGACTCCCTCAGGGAACTGATGGGCAAGGTCCCCTGGGAGAATAACATGAGGGGGAAAGGAGTAGAGGAAAGCTGGCTGTATTTTAAAGAAACCTTATTGAGGTTGCAGGAACAAACCATCCCCATGTGTAGGAAGAAAAGTAAATATGGCAGGCGACCAGCTTGGCTTAACAGTGAAATCCTTGCTCGTCTTAAACACAAAAAAACAGCTTACAAGAAGTGGAAGATTGAACAAATAACCAGGGAGGAGTATAAAAGTATTGCTCAGGCATGCAGGTGTGAAATTAGGAAGGCCAAATCACACTTGGAGTTGCAGCTAGCCGGAGATGTTAGGAGTAACAAGAAGGGTTTCTTTAGGTATGTTAGCAACAAGAAGAAAGTCAAGGAAAGTGTGGGCCCCTTGCTGAATGAGGGAGGGAACCTAGTGACAGAGGATGTGGAGAAAGCTAGTGTACTAAATGCTTTTTTTGCCTCTGTCTTCACAGACAAGGTCAGCTCCCAGACAGCTGCACTCTGCAGCACGGTATGGGGAGGAGGTGACCAGCTCTCTGTGGAGAAAGTAGTAGTTCGGGACTATTTAGGAAAGCTGGACGAGCACAAGTCCATGGGGCCGGATGCGCTGCATCCGAGGGTGCTAAAGGAGTTGGCCGATGAGATTGCGGAGCCATTGGCCATTATCTTTGAAAAATCATGGCGATCGGGGGAGGTCCCGGACGACTGGAAAAAAGCTAATGTAGTGCCCATCTTTAAGAAAGGGAAGAAGGAAGATCCAGGGAACTACAGGCCAGTTAGTCTCACCTCAGTCCCTGGAAAAATCATGGAACAGGTCCTCAAGGAATCAATCCTGAACCACTTAAAGGAGGGGAAAGTGATCAGGAACAGTCAGCATGGATTCACCAAGGGCAAGTCATGCCTGACTAACCTAATTGCCTTCTATGATAAGATAACCGGCTCTGTGGATGAGGGGAAAGCAGTGGATGTGCTATTTCTGGACTTTAGCAAAGCTTTTGATACAGTCTCCCACAGTATTCTTGCCAGCAAGTTAAAGAAGTATGGGCTGGATGAATGGACGGTAAGGTGGATAGAAAACTGGCTAGATGGTCGGGCTCAACGGGTAGTGATCAATGGTTCCTTGTCTAGTTGGCAGCCGGTATCAAGTGGAGTGCCCCAAGGGTCGGTGCTGGGGCCGGTTTTATTCAATATCTTCATTAACGATCTGGAAGATGGTGTGGACTGCACCCTTAGCAAGTTTGCAGATGACACTAAACTGGGAGGAGTGGTTGATACGCTGGAGGGTAGGGATAGGATACAGAGGGACCTAGACAAATTAGAGGATTGGGCCAAAAGAAATATGATGAGGTTCAACAAGGACAAGTGCAGAGTCCTGCATTTAGGACGAAAGAATCCCATGCACTGCTATAGACTAGGGACCGAATGGCTGGGCAGCAGTTCTGCAGAAAAGGACCTAGGGGTTACGGTGGACGAAAAGCTGAATATGAGTCAACAGTGTGCCCTTGTTGCCAAGAAGGCTAATGGCATTTTGGGTTGTATAAGTAGGGGCATTTCCAGCAGATCGAGGGATGTGATCATTCCCCTCTACTCAGCACTGGTGAGGCCTCATTTGGAGTACTGTGTCCAGTTTTGGGCCCCACACTACAAGAAGGATGTGGATAAATTGGAGAGAGTCCAGCGGAGGGCAACAAAAATGATTAGGGGGCTGGAGCACATGACTTACGAGGAGAGGCTGAGGGAACTGGGATTGTTTAGTCTGCAGAAGAGAAGAATGAGGGGCGATTTGATAGCTGCTTTCAACTACCTGAAAGGGGGTTCCAAAGAGGATGGATCTAGACTGTTCTCAGTGATAGAAGATGACAGAACAAGGAGTAATGGTCTCAAGTTGCAGAGGGGGAGGTTTAGGTTGGACATTAGGAAAAACTTTTTCACTAGTAGGGTGGTGAAGAACTGGAATGGGTTACCTAGGGAGGTAGTGGAATCTCCTTCCTTAGAGGTTTTTAAGGTCAGGCTTGACAAAGCCCTGGCTGGGCTGATTTAGTTGGGTTTGGTCCTGCTTTGAGCAGGGGGTTGGACTAGATGACCTCCTGAGGTCCCTTCCAACCCTGAGATTCTATGATTCTATGAAAAGTGAAAAGAAATCAGAACTCTGGTGAAAGTTGATTGTGTCCCTTTTAAGTCAGAGTCTCTGAGCTGCTGATGGCTTTGAATCCAAAAGCCAGCCAGAAAGTGTCTGTGTTAATGCAAATTACCTAACTGATAGAGGAAGGAGAGAACTGCCCATAGATGGCAGCACAAAGGAGCTGTAGATAATAAGAACATAAGAAAAGCCGTACCGGGTCAGACCAAAGGTCCATCTAGCCCAGTATCTGTCTACCGACAGTGGCCAATGCCAGGTGCCCCAGAGGGAGTGAACCTAACAGGCAATGATCAAGTGATCTCTCTCCTGCCATCCATCTCCATCCTCTGACAAACAGAGGCTAGGGACACCATTCTTACCCATCCTGGCTAATAGCCATTTATGGACTTAGCCACCATGAATTTATCCAGTCTCCTTTTAAACATTGTTATAGTCCTAGCCTTCACAACCTCCTCGGGTAAGGAGTTCCACAGGTTGACTGTGCGCTGCGTGAAGAAGATCTTCCTTTTATTTGTTTTAAACCTGCTGCCTATTAATTTCATTTGGTGACCCCTAGTTCTTGTATTATGGAAATAAGTAAATAACTTTTCCTTATCCCCTTTCTTAACATCACTCATGATTTTATATACCTCTATCATGTCCCCCCTTAGTCTTCTCTTTTCCAAGCCGAAGAGTCCCAGCCTCTCTAATCTCTCCTCGTATGGGACCCTCTCTAAACCCCTAATCATTTTAGTTGCCCTTTTCTGAACCTTTTCTAGTGCTAGAATATCCTTTTTGAGGTGAGGAGACCACATCTGTACACAGTATTCGAGATGTGGGCGTACCATGGATTTATATAAGGGCAATAATATATAAATCCATGGTACGCCCACATCTCGAATGAACATACCTGGTCAGCAAACAAACTACATGAAACCAAAAGGCTCAAATTATGACCCTCCAGAGGAAGGTGGAAAAAGGAGTCAAACCTAAGAATGAGAGAGGAACAGGTTAACCCCTAAGTAGAAAATTCAATATGCAGTGCTGAAATCTGAAGACAGGTACAAAAGGGGTCTGCTCATATGCATGACACCCCTACCTTTTAATTCACCAAAACCCCAAGGATAGAATTCATGGTATAACAAGATACCTTTAATAGATTTGATGCTAATGGTATTGTTAATATTAAACATTGGAATAAATTTAATGTTAATAAGTACCCCGGTAACAATGTATAGTGTGTATGATAAAAAACAAACAAACAAACAAAAACCCACCTTTAAGGTCATATGGTAATGATGCTTCTCAGCTATTACCTGTGAATAAACTTTACGCTTAGCACAGCAGAGAAACATTACAAACCTGGCCTGCCTGTAGAACAAAAACACAGGAAAGTATGGGGGTCATTCCTCTGCTTTGCCTGCAATCAGCACGGGTATTTGTAAAAAAAAGGGATATTTTAAGCAATAATCTGCCACCCCAAAAGGAGTAGAAACGTTGTTTTTGTCTTTCAGAAAATCAGAAAAAGCTGATGCCAGCTGAAGAGCAACCCAGAATACCATGGATCTACTGTCGCGACAAAAATTGTGTTTTGTCTTGTGTTGTTTTTCTTGTTGCTAGCACTGTTGTGTATTGAAAACTACCAATGTTTCAGAAGGGTAGAGGTCAAGGAATGCCAGTCTGTTAACAGGGAAACATCCTCATGTAGCAAATACCATATTAGAAGGGATTGGTTTTGGAGCAGGAATTATAAATACCGTAGACTTAGAGGTAATTAAGAATAAGTTCCTTGTCACAACTGCAAGATAGTCTCATTCACAAGCGGGCAGATACTACTGTGGATTTGCAAAAACGACGAGGAGTACTTGTGGCACCTTAGAGACTAACAAATTTATTTGGGCATAAGCTTTCGTGGGCTAAAACCCACTTCATCAGATGCATGGAGTGGAAAATACAGTAGGGTTAGATATACAGAGTACATGAAAAGATGGGGGTTGCCTTACCAATTCTAACAAGACAATTCAATTAAAGTGGGCTATTATCACCAGGAGGAAAAATCACTTTTGTAGTGGTAATCAGGGTGGCTGTAGAGGAGCGGACTCACCCCTGTGGCGCCTCCTGCTGGTGACTTCCGGGAATTAGCTCGTTCCAGCTCCGGAGCGCCCTCTGCAGGCCAGTGATCCGCCTGTCCTCTGGCCCCCGTGTCCCTCCCTGGACCCCAGTGCCCTTGTACCTGGGGTGCTGCCTAGCAGTAACCCTTCAGTCTTAGGGTCTCCCCTCCCCGGGGAACCCCCACCCACTATTCCCACCTCACCTCAGTACAAGGCTACTGCCAGTCATCGTCTAGCCCCGCGCCCTGGGGCAGATGCAGTGTCAGCCACTCATCACAGGCAAGGGGGGTTTGGACCTGCTGCCTTGGCCTACCCCTGGGCTGCCCTCTGCAACCCCCAGTACCCCTTGGCCTTCTGCTAGGCCGCAGCCTGGGGCTTTCCAGGCAGGAGCTCCCCAGCTCCTCTGCCTTTCCCCAGCCCTGCTCCACTCAGGTACCCGGTCTCCAGCTCCCTGCAGCCAGGCCCTTCTCTCTCTGAATGCAGAGAGAGACTAAGTCCTTGCTCCTGGCTCCCAGCCGTTATAGGGCCAGCTGGGCCCTGATTGGGGCATGGCCCAGCTGCGGCTGCTTCCCACTCAGCCAGGTCTTTCTTTCACAGCCTGCCAGCCCTCTCCCAGGGCTGGTTCCAACCCTATCAGGGCTGGAGCGGGTCACCACCCCGCTACAGTGGCCCATTTCAAACAGTTGACAAGAAGGTGTGAGTAACAGTAGGGGTATATATGTGATACATGCCATCAGGTGCCAGCAATGCCCCTCTGCCATGTCCATTGGCCAAACCGGACAGTCTCTACGTAAAAAATAAATGGACACAAATCAGACATCAAGAATTATAACATTCAAAAACCAGTTGGAGAACACTTCAACTTCCCTGGACACTCAATTACAGACTTAAAAGTGGCAATTCTTCAACAAAAAAACCTTCAAAAACAGACTCCAACGAGAAACTGCAGAACTGGAATTAATTTGCAAAATGGACACCATCAAATTAGGCCTGAATAAAGACTGGGAGTGGATGGGTCGTTAAACAAACTTAAAAACTATTTCCCCACGCTAATTTTTCCCCCTACTGTTACTCACACCTTCCTGTCAACTGTTTGAAATGGGCCACCCTGATTACCACTACAAAAGTGATTTTTCCTCCTGCTGATAATAGCCCACTTTAATTGAATTGTCTTGTTAGAATTGGTAAGGCAACCCCCACCTTTTCATGTACTCTCTCCATATATATCTTCCTACTGTATTTTCCACTCCATGCATCTGATGAAGTGGATTTTAGCCCACAAAAGCTTATGCCCAAATAAATGTGTTAGTCTCTAAGGTGCCACAAGTACTCCTGTTCTTTTTGCTGATACAGACTAACACGGCTACCACTCTGATACCGTGGATTTGGTACAAATAGGTGGGAAACCTAAAAGCAACGTGGAATATGTGGCAGTGGCTCAAAGCTACCACCTGGCTCCTGCATAAGAAACAGATGGAAATGGAAAACCATACTGCTATAGCCATGGGATGTACTGAAATGCAGATACTTGCTTTGTCCACCTTGGAACACAAAATGTTTTGGGTAATATCGGGAAACACGAAGGTTTTGATACACTTGTTAAAGCAAAGAAAAGGATCATTGTTTGATACGTATCAATACGAATGGATGCAGTAGGTTTCTAGCATGGTAAGGCCAGACCTTTTAATCGGAGAAATTGTTGTTAAAATCTCACACCAACAGTCTCTGGAAGCCAGGATCTGGAAAGTTAGCCCACTCCCCATATTGCACATGGGATCCTTCTGGCTACCCCAGATCTCAAGCCAGAGGGCTGGGGAGGGAGGGAGGGAAGCTATTGGACAGCCGAGGTTGCACTGAATCGACTCCTCAAAAGTGGGTGTGCTTATCCCTACCTGTTGCTCCAGAGCCCTGTAGCAAAGATCTATCACTAGAATCGTGTATGTGGGATGAATTGGATAATGAGACCAAAGTACTGTATAATGAGCAATGGGTATATGTTAATTCTTGGGAAGAAGTGTTTTGGGAGGATGAAAGTGTTAGCAACCCGCTAGTAGATGAATGTAAATGCAATGTGAGTACTGTGTTTACCAATAAATAAATAAATAAATCGCACTATTTACCACAACCAGAAAAGTCTCAGCTTACTCTGAGCACTGATTTAGCTGAGTTCTCTGTCAATCTTGGCATTGAATGGCAGGAATTCACCAATCACCTCTTAAAAGGTAAAGAGGTAACAGTTCCTAGAACAAACTGTCATGTTATTCTCCCAGGGGATCCTGCCCATCAGTTCCCTGAGGGAGTCAGTCTGCTTTTCCGAAGTCCAGGGTCCGTATTCTGCTGCTCTCCTTTCTTCCTTGTGTCAGGATCCTGCACTCGACCATCTCGTGGTCACTGCCTCCCAGGTTCCCATCCACTTTTGCTTCCCCTACTAATTCTTCCCAGTTTGTGAGCAGCAGGTCTAGAAGAGTTTCCTTAAAGCAACCCAGCCTCAGGCCTCCACCCAGACACCCACGTCATAAGAACAACATAAGGACATAAGAACGGCCATACTGCGTCAGACCAAAGGTCCATCCAGAACAGTCTGCCAACAGTGGCCAATGCCAGGTGCCCCAGAGGGAGTGAACCTAACAGGGGGTCAGGGGTAATAGGAGCCTATATAGGAAAAAGCTCCAAATATCGGGACTGTCCCTATAAAATTGGGACATCTGGGCACCCTAGATGGCCACCTAATAAACAATGCCCTAAAATCCAACTGGGTGTGTGCCTTCCCCAAGAATTTGGCAGGGCTGTAATTAACACAACAGTCCCCCATTGGATACTCAATTACCAAAGATAATTGTAGTATCACATCAATCATACCCACAATTTGTACACTATTAGATCATGTGTCTCCTTTTCTGGTTTCTAGAAAGTTTAAAGCATTATATTACGATTATTAGTTGCATAATTCAGCAACTCAATCTTATAAATTATTTGCAAAGCTTGTTTCTTCTTATATTACTTACACATCTGATATCCACATCAGAAACATACAAGGAATAATACAGTCGTTTCAGAAATCCAAAATAGCATTGCCCATTCAACTCCATTCCATGTTGTTATTTGACATACAACATCGTACCAAGCACACATTTCAGATCTTATTTTCTCTACAGCTTTTTCAACAATGTTATATTTTCGAGCAAGCATACCTTTTACAGCTGTATCAGTCTAGCTGACGGTTCTGTTTGGTCCAGTGTGTCTTGATTAGTTTGTATTTCCATATTCCAATCTGTATCATTCCATTTGATTTCCCTCAAACTTGGCAATGTTAATCTAGGGTGAGTCATAAAGGTTTTAGTCATCTGAGGGTGCCATTGATATTGTTCGTACTGGAAATGAGTTATATCTCCATGAGTACACCACATCCCTTGGTCCATAAACCAGGTTTGGTTGGTGGTTGTTACATTACCCTTTTCTTGTTGATGCCAACATATATCTTGGTTTATTTCATATAATCCCCACCAACCATTTTTCCACTGTAAATTCATGGTGAGATTACCTCCTTTCCATTCCAAATTCCAATTTCCTTCTTTAACCAAGGTACCCCATTCCCATTGGGCTCCTAGTATTTGCTTCCACCATAATCCATTCCCTTCTGGTACTATCTGGTACAAAGCCTTGTGGCTAGGGGGGAAGCTGTAGACGTGGTATATCTTGACTTTAGTAAGGCTTTTGATACTGTCCCACATGATCTTCTCATGAACAAACTAGGGAAATGCAACCTAGATGGAGCTACTATAAGGTGGGTGCAAAACTGGTTGGAAAATCATTCCCAGAGAGTAGTTATCAGTGGTTCACAGTCATGCTGGAAGGGCATAACGAGTGGGGTCTCGCAGGGATTGGAAAAAGGCTAATGTAGTGCCCATCTTTAAAAAAGGGAAGAAGGAGGATCCGGGGAACTACAGGCCAGTCAGCCATCACTTTTTTCCACAATGAATATAAACAAGTCAAAATACCGAACACAACTCTCTAATGCTCACCTTGCTGTAATCCTGAAGGTTTCAACTGCTCGGTCACTGAGGCCAAACATCAACAAACTGACAGAACTGAAGCATTGCCAGGTGTGTGCCAAACTCTAAAAACTCTCTGGCAGGCAAAGAATTGTATAAAGTTGTATAAAGAACGAGGAGTACTTGTGGCACCTTAGAGACTAACAAATTTATTTGAGCATAAGCTTTCGTGGGCTAAAACCTACTTCATTGGATGCATGCAGTGGAAAATACAGTAGGAAGATATATATACATAGAGGACATGAAAAAATGGGTGTTGCCATACTAACTCTAACGAGAGTAATCAATTAAGGTGGGCTATTATCAGCAGGAGAAAAATAAACTTTTGTAGTGATAATCAGGATGGCCCATTTCCAACAGTTGACAAGAAAGCACCTCTTGCCCTTCCTGGCTTTAAACAACTTTTGCAACCTCATTGTCACGCTGGCTTGTGGATTTCTGCTCTGTTCTGTCGCCGTCACGTGCTCACGCACACGTCTCCCGCTGTGGAGAAGCCAGCGCCCACCCGCCCCAGAGATCACATGGGCCAGCGTCCTCACAGCTGACTGTAAGCCGATGGTCTGGGGGAGCCAGAGCCATGGGGCAGGTCTGTGGCTCAGACCTTCACCACGTGAGGTGGGTTGGGACCCTCGGTCGCTCCCAGATTCTCCGGTGGTGACACTGGCCAAGGGCTCTGGAGAAGGGTAACACCGCCGGCACGCCCCCCTCGTGGCTGGGTGGGCAGTAGCAGGGTCTTTTCCTCTGGCCAGGTCATGTGCAGCTGGGTAAATCAAGTCCAGCGCAACCACATTCTGGCGGCTCCATCCTAGGTCTGCAGCCTGACCTCGTCTCTATTGGCCTTCCAGCCCACATCTCCAGAGGGTCCTCGGTGGACGATAGTGGAAGCCAGGCCCACCCTCTGCTCTGGGTTCCAGCCCAGGGACCCTGAAGCAAGCAGCTAAGGTCCGACTATTCAGCTCCCCTGTGTCCGTCCTGGGCTACTTCCCACCTTGGCCTGTCTTACAGCCCCTTCCTGGTCTCACTTGTTACCTGTCAGCTCTGTGTTCTCGGGGAACCAGGGCGCAGTACCCAGCCTGTCTGATTCACGAAAGACCTCCCCCGCCTCTGCTTGAACCAAAATGAATCAGAAGAAAGACTTACAAAAAGCAATGAAAAGGCCGTGGGAGACACACCTAAACCCTTCTGGACAAGGGTGACAGGATTAAGGCATCTCTCCTAGCCTCACTTGCATCGAAGATGGGACAGGGAGGCATCTCCATTAGCACACAGCATGGAGAACAGAGATTCCAAGGCAAGAACCGCACAGAACTCTGGGACTGGGAAAGCAGGGAAGCAGTGCATGATGGGGAATCTCTGCTCCAGATGTCAATGAACATACGCCTGCACACACCCAGCTCAGCAGTTATCAGACCAATTCTAGTAATGAATCCTGTATTGATATCCAAAATACTGAAGCTCCTTAATTGCATTGTGAGCTCCCTCCAAGGAACACCGCCCAAAGCCAGGAATGATCAGTTCCCATGTCTAGCCTGAACAAAACAACTTTGGTATCCTCCCTTGAGCCATCAGTTTACCCAGTTTACTAGAACAAATCTAGTGTTCTCCCTTGAATCATTGTTGTTTCCCTACAAAAACCTCTACCCAGGCCTGGATCCAAAATCTGCATCAGTTCCACTGGGAGTTCATCTTCTCCTGACTGATCGTGCTGGGGGCTCTGCCTGTCTCCAGCCCTCAGGACCCTCAGCTACCTCCACCACCTGGAACCCCCGATCGATTCAAGCTTCCCAGAGTGGTGAGAACCCAGCTCTCTCTCTCTCTCGGTGTAGCCTTCTGACCCTGACTTGTGGGATCAGTGATAGTTTTCTAAACCTGACTTTTATAATCAAATGTAAGCTAGATTGAATATTATCACTGTTTTGTTTGTTTGGCTCCCCTGCGGTTATTACCTGGCAATAAATAACTTTCATGGTTAAGTTGGTTGCTTCTCTCTCTCTCTGTCTCTCTCTCCCCCTTGTGGGTGTTTTTTGGCTTTCTCATTTTCTCTGCAGCGACGCTCCTCGGACCTAAGCTCCCTGCAGTGCCCCGAAATCCTGTGGGGTTTGCTCATCAAGTGGGTTACTACCAGGACAATTGCAACGTGCAAGTGGGGATAGGGACGTGCTGAACCTGGGGCATAGGAGGGTGGCAGATTGAAAGTGCTGCTTGACCCGGTCTGCTCAGGCTGCTATTCCGGTGCGGTGCCCATGAGGGTGACAGCGTGGAGGTGCTGCTCGACTGAGCCCAGGGTGTGTGTGTGGGGGGGGGCGGGGAACCCAGCCCCGGGGAATCAGGTCCCGCAGGAGAGCTCCACTGGGAGGGAACTTGCAGCAGGGAGAAGCAGAGCTCCGTATGACAACACACATGACACAAGCAGTACATTGATAGAATTACAGAACCCCCCCCCCCCCACCAAAGAATAACCCTAATAAATGAGCGTACCCCAAAGTAACGGGCAGATCTGGTCACACCCTCCTCCGCAGAGCCCACAAGGAAAGGAGACGAGCGACAGTGAGCAAAACAAATGTAAAGGGCCTAGGCTCTGGCATAGGGTTGCCAACTTTCTAATCACACAAACCCAAACACCCTTCCCTGAGATCCCGCCCCTTCCCTGAGACCCCGCCCCCACTCAGTCCATCCCCCGCTCCCTCCGTCACTCGCTCTCCCCCAACCCCACTCACTTTCACCAGGCTGGGGCAGGGGGTTGGCGGGCGAGAGGGGGTGAGAGCTCCAGCTGGGGGTGCGGGTTCCAGGGTGAGGCCAGAAATGAGGGGTTCAGGGTGGGAAGGGGGCTCCAGGTGGGGCAGGGAGTTGGGGTGTGGGGTGCAGGATCTGGGGTGGGGCTGGGGATGAGGGGTTTGGAGTGCAGGAGGGGGCTCGTGGCTGAGGCAGGGGATTGGGGTGTGGGAGGGGGTGAGGGGTGTGACGGTGCTGCCTGTTGGAGCCAGCTGAGGTCACTCAATCAGGGTGAACTGCAAACAAAACGGGGCAGACAAACCCCAAACGCTGGTGGATATTCCAATACTTAGATTTTCCAAGCCAGCACAAAACAACTTCTATATTACCATACAGGTTACTCAGAAGTCCAAACAACGCAGTTCCCTTAAAGTACCCAGCCTCAGGCCTCCGTCCAGACACACCTGTCAGATATGATGATGATTACTGAGAATCTTATCTCATCATATAAAAGAAAAGGTTCTTCCAATCCCAAAGGAT
>QXTE01000420.1:297483-314671 GCA_003942145.1 Platysternon megacephalum
TGTCGGGGACTCGAACCCCAACAGCGAAGTTCGTTGTCTGACCGCAGAGAGACAGGCAACACCAGCAAGGTCCGATAAAAAAAAGTTCTTTATTGACAAGTGCACGCGCCAGTAAAGAACTGCTCGTATCCGAAGAGAACCAGCAGGCACTTTTACAACTAAGTATAGGTTATATACACAGTTCCGTCGCGTCACAAATTATTTATTTCACACAACTCATATCCCACCCCTTTTTTGGTTAGTAACAAACCCTAATAACAAAGCACATTTGTCTTTCTTTATAATGTAAGCAAGTTGATGCCCCAGCAACTTTCTTATCAGCAAGGTTGCCAAGCAACAGACACTGGAAGACAAGAGTTAACGCAGCTGGTAACTTGAGGAATGCACCTCCCTTTTTTATCTCACTTTTTTCCAGGGCTTTTATGAAACATGCTTCTTGAAACCTCTATTAACCTGACTGAAGTCAAGCTGGCATAACTGTTATTTGTGCTACATTTTTATTCAGGCCTAACAACGTCACAAGGGGTGTGTGTTCTGGGAGGGAGTTTGGGTGCGGGACGATACTCAGGGCTGGGGCAGTGGGTTGGGGTGCGGCAGGGGGTGCGGGCTTTGGCTCCCGGAACCAACCAACATGTCCAGCTCCTTGGCTTAGGGGCGGCCAGGTGGCTCTGCGTGCTGCCCCTGCTTGCAGACACCGCTCCCCCAGCTCCCATTGGCTGCAATTCCCAGAGTCGGCATTTGGGGTGGGGCGCGGGGGCAGTGCGCAGAGACCCCCTGGCCGCCCTTGCACGTAAGAGCTGAACATGCCGGCCACTTCCAGGAGCCGCACAGAGCCAAGGCAGGTAGGGAGCCTGCCTTAGCCCCGCTGCGCCGCCAACTGGACTTTGGACTATTAAAATCTCCCGGATTGCCTAGAATAGTCGTCGGGAGATTGAGGCCGATTCCGGGAGACTCCTGGCCAATCCGGGAGAGTTGGCAACCTTACTCTGGCGTCTAGTAGTCTCAGGATAGACCCTGCCCCTAACCCAGCCCAGCGTTCCTTCACAGGGCTAGCACTACAGGGCCACTCCCTCGCCCGGGCAGCCAGGGCTGAACTGGGCTTTTCTTCTTTTAACTGGTCCCTCTGGCCTGACACCCCCCGCAGGTGTAATGGGGCCGAGCGGATTGAGCCCACAGGCTCTCATTAACCCCTTTCCAGCCAGCATGGGGGCTGTGCCGCCCATCACATCATCCCGGCCTGGTCCACCATCTCCCTGGGCTGTGGGCTGCAGGCATCCAGGCCGTGTCTTTCAGAGAGTGGCTCATTGAAATGCACTCCATGGGCTCCTCCGACGCCTGGGGAGGTAAAGCTGGTGCAGAGCAGAGCAGTTTTCTGGGGAGACAGTTTCGTAGGTGATATAAAATTATTCTACTTAACTGCCAGGGGGCAAATTTGTCACGTACACACGGGGTCAGCTATGGGTTGTCTTAACTCAGGAAGTTCCTTCAAGAGGAAATGTAGCCAAACTCCAAACCTATGGACAGTGGAACCCCCTGTGCCTGTATCCTGTAGATAACTAACCACTTAGTTTGCAAAATAACAAGGGGAGGGGGCACGTAAATGAACAATAAGGGGTCACCAGAGGGGCAGATGTATGTAACTTGCTAATTATGTATGGTAATGATAGCAGATTTTGGCCAATCATAGAGTGATAGATTATCATAGTCAACTGTATATAATCCTTTGGTATAAGTGTTTTCTTTGTTCTTGCTGACCCATGAGCTCAAACCCAATTGCAATTGAAATAAACGGATCGCCCCTCCCGGGGCTCCTTGCTTGATTAGCTGTGTCCGTCTCTCCTTATTCCTCAGCTGGAACGGACAGAAATTTCTACCACAGTTTTGGCGACCACGGCAGGATTTCTCCAGCTCCGAACCGCTCCGGGGCCCCTCCCTCGAGAAGGACCAGCGCGCGCCGAGGTNACCCCTCCTGGGGCTCTTTGCTTGACTAGCTGTGTCCATCTCTCCTTATTGCTCAGCTGGAATGGACAGAAATTTCTACCACAGTTTTGGCGACCACGGCAGGACTTCTCCAGCTCCGAACCGCTCCGGGGCCCCTCCCTCGAGAAGGACCAGCGCGCGCCGAGGTGAGTTTACTTTGGGTTGTATTGTCTTGGGAGCTGGCCCCCGGCGGGGACGATGAGGAGCAGTCTGAGAGACGGACCACAAGCAACGAGATAGATCGCGTTGGAAGAGGCCTCATCAGGAGACGGGTAAAGTGTCTCTGTTTTGTGTTATGTGTACACGTGGGTCTTAGACCCGACGGTTTCCTTGGGACAGCCTCGGTGAAATTACTGGGACATCCGTCTGGCAGTTAAACACTCTTAGAGTGCCAGCCCAGTATAAAAACAAGTTTCAAATGACAGGAGATTACTCAGGCAGGAACAGAGGCTGACTGGATAGGCTGGGTGGTCTCCCCGGGACATAAAGGAAACCGTCACTGACTCCAGGGCTTTGTTCTCGGTAACACTACGGATGGTGGAGAACTGAAGCGGGGAATTTAGGAGTCAGTTAGACCTGACATGGGAAATTGTCTGGGGAAATCCGATGCCGGCACACCTCTGGGATGTGTTCTCGGGAATTGGGGAAGGCTCGGCCGGCTTGTCCAAGCGGCGACGTAACCCTTTGTATAACAGCCTGGACCTCTTACACTTTTAATCAGCCGCCAGAGAAACAGTGGCCAGAAAATGGCTCGTTTAATGAGGTTCGCCTCAAAGCCTTGAGAACCATCCTGGAGGGTTTAAGACCAGAACAAATGGATTGTTTATATTTGTTTTATAGCGCTGCCCTAATTTGTAAAGATAAAGAGTGCAGTCTCATGTTACAACAAACTAAACCTCCTCCCTACCAGCAGTGTAGAGTAGAGGAAGATGATTATAGGCCTGTTCCCCCACCAGCTGCGTCCCCTCAACGCCTTCCCGTTCAGGTAAATCAGGTGATCCCTGGGACCACCTCTGCACCGGTGCAGGATCTGCCCCCAACCCCATCCCGACCCCGAGCTATGTTGTATCCTGATCTGCCAGTGGCCTATAATACCTGAAGCCACGTTCGCAGGCAAAGTTTTCCCGATTCCTCGACCGGCTCATGAGGTTGGTCTCCCGAGTCTGTTCCTGGAAACGTCAATTTTAAGCTTATTAAACAAAAGGGACAGGACTCTCCGGTACTTCAATTGCCCTTAAGACAGTACCCTGCTCCTACCGGGGAGGGTCAGGTTGTTAACCGCTATGTCCACACTCCCTTTTCTACCAGTGACCTATTGAATTGGAAGATTACCACCCCAAAGGTCAGGGACGACCCAGAATCTGTACATTGGACATTTGAAACTATTTTTGCCACTCATAACCCTATAACCGTACGTGGCAAGATATTCAAGTTCTCTTAAAAACCCTTCTTTCTGAGGAAGAAAGGAAACAAGTGCTCAGTCGAGCTCAGGAGTCTATAGGTGATTTACCCCATCGCCACCAGGACGGAATGCCCTGACAGCAGGAGATGTAACTGGGGGCGATCCTAACTGGGATTACAACAATGCTGGAGATCAGAATAAGTTAATCTCTTTCAAGACTGTAATTTTAGACGGAATCAAGAAAGCTGGACAAAGAACTACTAATTGGAGTAAAGTGACTTCTGTCCATCAAGGCCCAGATGAACAGCCCTCAGATTATTATGAAAGACTAATGAAAGCTGCTAGGTTGGTTGGGGGTTTAGATCCTGAGGCAGAAGCAAACGTGCCAGTGATAAGAGGATTGTTTAAAGACCAGGCTGCGGAAGATATAAGGAGGAGATTAAATGATGTGGAAGGATTTGCAGGGATGCCTCTCTCTCAGATAGTGGCTATTGCCACCAGAGTGTTTAATGGTCGAGAAGCCCGAGGAAAGGCTGAGAGGGTGAAGGAAGAAAAAGGGAATATAAGAATGTTGGCGGCTGTATTGAAGGGAGCAGAGCCTGGCGTCGGCAGAGGCTGAGGAAGAGGACAAGGGTTCGTTGGTAGAGCGGGACCCAGTAAAGGGGGGGTCCAGAGGATCTTTAATTTGTTTTTACTGTCATCAAGAAGGGCACATGAAGAGAGATTGTTGCTATAGCTTTGTTAGGCTACGTCCAGACTACCCGCTCGGATCGGCGGGTAGCAATCGAATTATCGGGGATCGATCTGTCGCGTCTCGTCTGGACGCGATAGATCGATCCCCGAACGCGCTCCCATCGACTCCCGAACTCCAGCAGGGCGAGCGGAGGTAGCGGAGTCGACGGGGGAGCCGCGGCCGGCGATCCCGCGCTGCGAGGACGCGAAGTAAATGCAGGTAATTCGAAATAAGATACTTCGACTTCAGCTACGCTATTCCTGTAGCTGAAGTCGCGTATCTTATTTCGATGGCTCCCCCTAGTGTGGACCAGGCCTTAGTTGAAAAAGCTCAAGGGTCGGTACAAGGGCACCACCTAGTGGTAAAAGTTCCACATGCTGTTACTCTCCTTTTAAATCAACGTAATACCCAACATTTCGCTAATGAAAGATTGACAAGGTACGCTTGCCATCTCCAAGGACAGCCCCTGGACGTAGGGTGACCAGACAGCAAGTGTGAAAAATCGGGACAGGGGGTGGGGGGTAATAGGAGCATATATAAGAAAAAGACCCCAAAATCGGGACTGTCCCTATAAAAGCGGGACATCTGGTCACCCTACCTGGACGTGAATGCTCACTCGTTTCAGCCCGGTGATTCTGTGCTTGTAAAAACCTACAAGAAGCAGACCCTCCAACCCGTCTGGGAGGGGCCGTTCCAAATCCTGTTGACTACTCCTACGGCCGTCAAAGTAGCTGAGAGAGATTCCTGGATTCATTACACCCGAGCCAAGAAAGACTATTCTGTTTCTAACACCTTGCCTCCGCAGGTATCCACAGAAAATAAACCTCGTGTTCTTTCTCCAGAGGATCAGTGGATGGTGCAGACCTTGCCTGGATTGAAACTTAAATTCACTCGAAAGGGAACCCCTGGATAAGGTCCCCAGCGAGGGAGCGACGCTTGTTGGCCGACCGGCAAGGCCAACCCGAAGTAGATGACTACAGGGCAGCCAAGGCCCTAAACGACTGATATCAGAGTTTTTCGATGGATATAGAGGATTGGACTGTATTATTTGGATTAGCATTTATTGCTCTTTTTTTCTTTTATTTGTTGGTATTTTAACCTGTTGTGAGAATGTTTCCTCTGTTAGTTTTGTTGTTTTCCCCTTCCCTTCCTTATGAGCATAATAATTTCATTAGATTTAGCCATATTGTGAGGAGTAGAATCCCAGAATGGAGAAATGACTCATGTTGGGTGTGCACCTTGGTGCCTCCTGATGCAGAACAAGGACTTTCTTTCCTTCCTCTCCCTTTGACGGCTGCAAATATGACTTGTTCAGAGGTGTATGTTACTCCCCATCAGGCTACTACTCATACTTGGCAGCAAGAAGGTATAAGCCCTATCTCTAGGTATTTGTTGACCTTCAAGGCACAGGCTGAGTGGTGTCTCCTGGGGCATGGGCCAGGCCTGTTTTTAGGAAACAGTACTTGCAAACACTACGTGGGCCCGGGTGGTGATGGAGAGTGGGTCACTCCCCTCGTCTATTGTTTTGACACCATTGACGACATTAACCGTAAGAGTGTCTGCGCCAATAGTGTTTGTTATGAAAACTGCACCATGGTATGGGAAAACTCCGATGGAAAAATGTCTGTGTGCAAGCAAAAATGTAGAAACGGAGACGTCTCCTCAGAGCACGGGCCTATTGGGTTTACGGGATGCTATATATTCCTGTTACAAAAAGCGTTGGAAGTGACACGGGATGCTCCTCCCGGCCCTGTTCCAGCAGGGTTCGGTTCTTACTGGGTATGTGGGAATAAGGCCTATCATATCCTTCCAGTACACTTCTCAGGTTCTTGTTATCTTGCCTGGTTGTTACCCCCCACTCGTCTTGTGAAACAATTACATAAAGGCTAGATTCGAAATGTAAGGGACATTGGCAAACCTCAGGCTGAAGAGGATGCAGCCCTTGAACCAATGACGTGGGCAACATTCCCTAGTAATCGCAGACTTAGGAGAGGGGTTATAAGACTCCAGGGTATTTTAGAAATTATGGCTAATGAAACTGCCACCATAGTTACACATCAAGCCACTGAGCTTAAGCAACTTAGACAGCTTTACAAAATCGTATGGCTTTAGATATTCTTTTGGCAGCTCAAGGAGGAACTTGTGCCCTCATAGGCCAAGAGTGTTGTGTATTTGTGAATGACACCTATAAAGACACCTTTGACAAAGCAGCCCACTTAAGAGACATCGCTCGAGACAGGTCTAATGAGGGTAGCTGGACACATGATTGGTTTGATGGTTTATTTTCCTGGTTCCCTTCTCTAACAGGCTGGCTAACGGGACTCCTGAAAGGAGGTGTTATGATTTTACTGATAATTTTTGTGTGTGTGTGTATGTTTAAACTATCCATGTTCATAATGTCTAAATGTGCTAGGACAACTAACAGAACAAAGAGAATATTTCTCTCTTTACAAGAAAAACAGGTTTTGGCAAAGGCGGGAACCGCACCAGATGCCAATATTCTGACCCCTACGTGTTTGCTGTAATGCTCCTACTACTGTAAAATATGATCATGAGCCCATTATATGGGTCCTGATCAAAGGGGGGAAATTGATATAAAATTATTCTACTTAACTGCCAGGGGGCAAATTTGTCACGTACACACGGGGTCAGCTATGGGTTGTCTTAACTCAGGAAGTTCCTTCGAGAGGAAATGTAGCCAAACTCCAAACCTATGGACAGTGGAACTCCCTGTGCCTGTATCCTGTAGATAACTAACCGCTTAGTTTGCAAAATAACAAGGGGAGGGGGCACGTAAATGAATAATAAGGGGTCACCAGAGGGGCAGATGTATGTAACTTGCTAATTATGTATGGTAATGATAGCAGATTTTGGCCAATCATAGAGTGATAGATTATCATAGTCAACTGTATATAATCCTTTGGTAGAAGTGTTTTCTTTGTTCTTGCTGGCCCATGAGCTTGAACCCAATTGCAATTGAAATAAACGGATCGCCCCTCCCGGGGCTCCTTGCTTGATTAGCTGTGTCCGTCTCTCCTTATTCCTCAGCTGGAACGGACAGAAATTTCTACCACATAGGCAACTGATCTCTGGTTAACCTGCCGCTGGATGGGACTGTCATGCCCACGATCTCTGCAATAGGATGGTGTTGGAGGGCCGGTCTTGGGTCACTGGAACAGGCAGTGTAAACACGCGTGTCACATTGCTGGCTGCACCCTTCACCTCCCCCGCTGCCAGCACCGGGGACTAAAATCCTGCTCCCACTCTGTGCAGCCTTGGGGCTGTCACGTCTCACAGCCCTGGTGAGCTGAACTCCCTCCCTAGACCAAAGAAGAGAGGCAGAGCCTCTCCAGTAATGGTTATTCCAACATGAACAGTCAGGAGCAGCCGCTGCACCCTTAGGAGGATCACACAGGGATTGGGAACTTTGCCCTGCTACCTAACCCAAAGAGCTGCTGTGTAGGGAGCCCTCCAGAGCTCTTACCCCAGCTAGGGAGCGGTTCAGCTGAACTGGTGAGAATATTTTTGTAAATTTCGGCACTGTCCATGAGACCTTGTTATAGGCCATTCCTTGAGGTCAAGCCCAACCTGTGGGCACCATCTCTTCCAGACTCCCAGTCCGCATTCCACAACCTCCCCACTGCACCCTCGGACATGGGAAGAAAGAAATGATTTAGTGCAACAGTGCAGTGGCTTGCTTGTCTACCCTCCAGCGTTATAAGTGCTGTTCATTTCCTCTCCCTGGTTGTTGGACTCCACGTTTAGTACTGAATCTCCCTTAGCAGCTACTCCACTCTCACTCCTCTAGGTCGTTTTACAGTTCGGGTTTGGAGCTTTGTATGTTTTCTTTCCTTTCACTTTGCACATCAGCCTCAAGTTTGATCAGAGCTAAATCAAAGAACTGCAGAATCAAAGAAAGAGCAAAGAAAAACATCAAGCAGCTCCCCAGTGTCTGGGCAGGGGCAAGCTTTTGTTGCTGGTCCAGTTGGCCAAAAAAGTCTCTGGGAACGCCTGGCCTAGGGATAGTTTTTGTACCGGTTGGACTATTTGGGTTTGGGGTGTGATTTATTTTTTTACCAAACTAGTTATACCAGTACAACTCCAGCTGTGAATGCAGTTCTATTGCCTGGAGGTACATTATACCAGTCAAGTGTTATTTCCCTCCCCACACAGGAATAGCTAGGCTGCTCTGGGAGCCTTTGCTCTGGTCTAGCTGGGTTGATACTAGTGGGGTAGTACTGGAGTAACTCTACCAGTATTGTATAACTTGTCTGTAGACCAGTGTGGCCAAAATTATCAGGAGGAATCACTGGTAGGAATGGCTATATTGCCATGACAGACCAAAGTCTGAGCCTTGTGACAAGGGGATAAATACAGCTGAAGTCCTGCTGCATGACAGAGTGCTCCTTGGAGTTGTTGCATATGATCATCATGTCTCACGGAAAGTCCTAGAAAGGCTGTCATGGGATGCCAGAATTCGAGGATCGAAGCACCGTAATGCCAGTCAATATGGCTTTATGGGAATCAGATTTTGTCAGACAAACTTGCTATTGTTTTTTAATGAGATTACTAGCCTAGCCTGTGACGCTGGCAGACCAGGTGCCAGCTCATGCCAAGGTCCCCAGGTCTGAACTGAACACTGACAAATCCATGGCTGGAATCAGCCTGGCTCCCCTGAGTGATAGGGCTGTTAAAACCGGTACTAGGATTATAAGAATGTGTCTAATGTTTAGACTTTACTGAATGCTGGTGAGTTGCTGCCAGCATTAAGCTCAGGGCATGTCTACACTGGCAGAGTTACAGGGTTTGAATGGTAACCAATGAAGGGAACTGAATTCCTCCCTGCAACCTCCAGTCCCTCCTCCACTCACACCCACACAGCGAGGTGCTCAGCGACCACGGGTTGGGACTGATGCTAACTGATCTATGGAGACCCTCTGAGGAAAGAGAGGGGAGGACCATTTCATTAAGCAATCATCCCTGCTGCAGCTGGGCGAGGTTACAGCCGGTAAGTTAATAGCACCCAGGGGGCGTGTCGCCTCGGGGCCCAGGCTGTCCCCCTGGCGCCACAGGGTCTCCTGGCTCAGAGGGGCTGGTGTGCAGGGAGGTGGAACCAAAGCAGGCAAGTGAGTCGTGCTGTGGGTGCTTGGGATTTATTGTCACCAAGAGCCGGGGAAGACGAGGAGGTCAGCACAGGCAGGTCCCTCGTCACGTGCACCAGCCGGTTACCGCAGCCCCTGCACACCGCGCTGGCTGGAGGGGCTGGGGTTTGGTAACAGGCCGGGCGATGGGATGGCACATCGGCCCGGTCCCAGAGGGGAGGACAGGGAGCGTGCTCCACTTACAAGTGCTCTGGCTCCGCTGACATGAGCGATGTGAGCAGAGCCATTGGCCGGACCTGGGGCGTGTGATCACGGATGAGCTGCTCCACAGCCACCGCGGGCAGTGGCACTCGGGGGCGGATGGGCCTGAGCTTTCTTTGGAAGACCTCTTCCCCTCCCCCTTCATAGAGTGCCCCATGGTGGGGCCCACGCTTCACACTGCTGCTGTCCCTGATTGCCACTCCTGGGGCCAGCTCAATGGAGTCCAGCAGGTTGCTGGGCTTCCAGTAGACATGGCTGCTGGGTTCAAGGCTTTTCCCTGTGGAAGGCAAATGCTGAGCTCTCTTGTCTGCGTGGCTTGGACAGAAAGCCTGGGCCAGCCCACCCCTCAGCGTGGGCCCCGTGTCCTGGAGCAGCTTAGCGCTAATGAGCTCTCCTACCCCTGGCCCTTGGGCTGCACGGCGGTGGGACTTCGTACTCCTCTGGCCACGCCCTGAGACGCTTCTGAGAACTTCCTGCCGCTTGGCCTCCACATCTGGATCCAGCACCTCCACCTGAGGCTTGATCCAGCACTTGGGTAGACGGGCTGGGTCCAGCTTGGGCATGGCGATGACTGTACCAAACTCATCGTACATCACACCCTTGATATTGGGGGGCCTGCCCAGCTGGATCTTCAGCAGGTTGCTGCAGGACGTGGGCAGGAGCTGGTGAAGGGTGCCAAGATCCTCCTGTGGTGATTCCTCAGGCAGGGTCTGTGAGAGCTGCTGCCGGAGCAGCTCCTTCTCAGTCTCCTGTAGGGGCCTGGCCATGCTCTTCAGGCTGGCTGAACGCAGCAGCCCTCGATGGGGCCTGTATGCTTTTCTGGTCTTGGGCGAGGGGGGTGGGGCTGGCTGGGGAAGCAGATTCTGGGGCTTGGATGACTTTGCAGACTTGACCCCCTTCTCCTGAGAAGGCTGTTCTGAGGGGGGGCTTGCTGGCACCTCGGGGGATCCTGTGTGGGACCGCGTCTCCTCATGGGAAAGTGTTTCCTCAGGGAGTTTGTCCAAAGACACCTGTTGGAAATAGCCATTAATGTAAAGAGGAAGCCTCAGCTTCACAGGCCAGAGTGGCCACCACACCCAGGACAAGCTGTTGCCCACTTAGCAGCAGGGCCTGAGGGCCAGTTTTCATACCCCAGCAAATGGGTGGAGGGCAAGAGCCAGGCCACAGTGCAGGGGGTGTTTGGGGTCAAGGTCTTCAGTGTCAGAGAGGGAGCTGGTTGGTGAGGTCATGCTGGCACATCACTCCTCCCACGCCCCTCCCAGGGGACAGCCTTGGCAGGATGAAGGGCTGAGCTAACGCTGCTGTTCACCCTGCGTCTCCCCTCTACCCCTCCTGCACAAGCAGCTCCAAGAGATGCTCCACCGTGGGACATCCTGCAACTGCCGCAAAGGCCTACAGCAAACAAATCCCTTTCAGTGCACGCAGCGACAACTGGGAATGAGCTGGGCCCCTGATCATCCTGTTCCTTTCTAACACATCAGCCTCCTGTGACACTGCACCCCATATTCTTCAGAGTGGTACTATTCTGATAGGATTATGGCAGAATTACGATGCATATTATGCAAGATGGGTCATGTAGGATGTCATTGAAAAGATTAAGATTGGCTGAATAGGATTATCCTATTTGTGTGCACGTATCATTTTTGTATCTGAAGTTATAAATACTGACCATGTATCTGTACTTCAAATGTAGTTACACCTGGGTAATGCCCACTAGACAAGATGCTTTCAGTCTAGACAGCGGGTGGGAAGGGCCCATTCAGGGTAATGGGCCATTAGGAAAAACAAGAGGCCTTAGGAGAAGGTTATTCCCCATCTGGGGAGCCTTCCTGAGAATGCTACAGACAGCCTGTAAGTAATGGCTGCTGTGACTCTACAAGGACATGTGACCAGGCCACATGATGCTGGTCTCCATGTTGGGATATCAGTGTTTTTCCACAGACTGGTCTGGGAACCAAGCTTTGAAACAAAGGGTTCCCGCCCTGTGCTAAAGCTATGTAAGGCAGGGAGTGACATCAGCTGGGGTTCTTCACTCCCCACACAAGAAGACTCCTGGAAACACCTGAGGAACAAAGACTGAACTGGGGGAAGTGCTGGACCCAGGCTAAAGGGATTTCTGGCCTGTGCATGAAGGATCTGGGGAGAGGGCCGTCCTCAGGCATACCCGGTTCCATAGGGCACCCGAAAATGTGGGGCACCACCGGGGCAGCAGGTAAGAGCGGGTCGGCTCCCGCAGACCCAGCGCGCGCTGCAGTGTCCTTAGGCAGGGGCTGTATTCACAGAGCCGAATGTGCCGGCACGGCACATTCTGCACAAGGGAGAGAGTACGGGGGTCTCTGTGGGGAACTGAGACTCTCCGCCGGTGTGAGGTGGGTCGGGCAGCTCTGTATCCTTTGCTGCCTCCCCCCTCCCCCCCAGGCTGCCGCAGCGTCTGCTGCATATGAAGCTCAGTGTGTGTCAGCAATGGTGGTGGGGGGGGTCTTCTGGGGGTCCATGGGTGGGGGTGGTGGCTGTGCCCCAAGTCGGGCACAGGGGCACCAGTTTAATAATACTGCATAGGGCCCCATAAATCGCAAGGNCTGGGCAGCTCTGTATCCTTTGCTGCCTCGTCCCTCCCCCCCGGGCTGCCGCAGCGTCTGCTGCATATGAAGCTCAGTGTGTGTCAGCAATGGTGGTGGTGGGGGTCTTCTGGGGGTCCATGGGTGGGGGTGGTGGCTGTGCCCCAAGTCGGGCACAGGGGCACCAGTTTAATAATACTGCATAGGGCCCCATAAATCGCAAGGACGGCCCTGCCTGGGGATTCCGAGCTGTAAAGCAAGTGCAGCGTGCCCCTTAAGACTCTGCAGCCTGCTTGTATCATTTCTCAGGGTGAGAATCTGCTAATTCATATCCAATCTAGCTAGTATATTAAGCTTAGTTTGCACTTTTTGTTTATTTACTAGGTAATCTGCTTTGATCTGTTTGCTGTCACTTATAGATTTTAAGTGATTATCTTTTGTATTTAATAAATTTATTTTATGTTTTAATCCAAACCAGTGAGCTTTGACTGGAGTGCTCGGGGAAAATCTCTGCTTGGTTACCACAAGTGTGCGTTGGTCTCTTCCCATTGAGGGAGAGGTGGACCGGGTATTAAACCCATAGACTGGCCAGATGTGACCAGGGCAGGATGATACTGCTCTGGGTCCTAGGCTGGGAAGCTGGTGGTTAGGGAGCCTGCGTGTAACAGCAGCTGGGTGTGTCGCTACCTGTGTGAAGGCTGGAGGGTTTTGCACCTCGTCACAGCAGCACGGTGTGAGAGGGAGCCCAGGCTGGTGGGTCAGAGGGCTCAGTGGTACCCCAGTTCCAGGTGGCGCCCCGGGGGGAACCTGTCACACATCCCTGCATTGGCTGTGTGCCCAACGACAATGGGTCTCTGGCACATGGGACCTGTAGGAAGGGCTGTAGGACAAGCAGGAGTTGGGAAGGAAGTATTTACACTCATATACACATGCCATGTTGACTGACTGTCCCATGGTGGCAGGGCATTAAGGGGTCACCGCCTGCTCTGATGCACATCCAAATCTCAGCATGTCGGTGGGAACCTCACTGGCTTGGCTGGTGGGAGCGGATGAGCTACCTCACTGAGAAGGGAAGGGGGAAAGCCCATCATCCATGACAGGGGTAGGCATACCAGTGCAATTTCTAGGGGTCAGATGACCACAGCACAAAGCCCAGCATTGCCTGACATGCTTATTGACTGGCTTGGTAGAGAGGGGGTGGCTGAAATGCCTCTCTCATCCATAGACAAGATCTCAGAGGTTGTTTGGCTCAAGATGAAGCATCGCGTGCTGGGACATGTCATCCCTGCAGGCAACTCCATACTGAAGAAGGCACCGCAAGGGCATCCTGGTTTCCTGGAAGCTGGGGGATGGGCTGATAGGTTTTTTCCATGGCATTCATCCCTGTAGATGCCAAGCCTCACAATGCCAGGGCACTTGTCCTCCCAACACCCCGGTGAGTACCATATGGAAGCTCTACCCCCATTGTACAGATGGGAAAAGAAATCCAGAGAGATTAGACGATTCACCCAAGGCCACACAGGGAGCTTGTGGCAGAACTGGGATCTCCTAAGTCCAAATCCAATGCCTTAGCCACACAAACGTCCTTCCTGTCTAGGCAGTTCCTCAGGAGGGACCCTCACACCTCTGCTCCAAGGCATTGAATAGGTGAGACAAGGCCCGACATCCTGGCTAGTAGCTGCAGTTGGCACAGCTCCACCAGTCTAAGCCAGACTCTCCTACCGCTTCTTACACTCTGAGGGGCAGAGCACTGGGCGCAGCAAAGAGAACTCAGCACACCACTGCTGCCAATGGGAGTGAGGAATCGGATTGTGCTTCTCTAATTCTCTGGCCCTAGAGTACTAACCAGATTGAAGGCAGTTTCAGGTCTCATCTCTTGTGCCCTGCCAGGCCCAGAATGCCTCTGTCAGGACAAGCACTCCGGACCAGCCTGCTTCCCTCTCCCCACCCCCCACCGGTCCGGGGCCAGTGCTCCCAAGGTAAGCCCTGGTGCAAGAGTACCTCTCTCTCCTGCGGGAACAGGGTCAGGCTGGTTTGCATGACGGGGACTGAGCCCTGTGCCCACGAGTCTGTGACACAGGCCACTGGCTCTTCCTCCTCCTGCCAGGTGGCATCTTCTTCCACGGTGGCCTCCCCCTCATCCCGCGCCAGGAAGCGCCATTCGGCAATCTGCAGGATGGCATCCCGTGCCTGGCTGATGGTGAATGGGATGCACTGGGAAAGCAGAGCAGAGAGACAGGATGAGCCAGGCACCACCCACTTGCTTCCTGACTTTGGCTAGAAGTGAGGCAGGAGACCAAGACTCCATCTCAACTCCCGTAGACGCACCCCACCCATCAGGGTGCCCTGGCTGTCCATGCCAACTCTGACTTTGGCCCACTGAATCTAAGGGAGTCCAAGCTGGTGCAGCTCACGTGCTGAGTCAGAAGAGAGGCGTGTGACCAGGGAGGTGAATGTCAGGACGGTGCAGGCTCGGGTACCCCTTCCAACTAAGCAATCTGCATATAGTAAAATAATCCACGTTCCACGAAGCTCAGCGCTCCAGAGCACTGACGCAGTCCCACCCCTGGAGAGCAGAGGCTATTATCTCCATAATGGAGCGGAGAGGAGAGTCGAAGGCCAGGAGGGAGACGCCCATTCTATTCGGGGTCTCATACCACACCCATCACCATGGTATCTGAGTGCCTAATGGCTGAGGACAGGAGATGACAGTGCCTCCAATGAGATGAGCGTGACTCGGGTTTACTCAGCCTGGGAGCCATTGCCTGGGTCGATGGGAGCATGAAGACTTCTGTGTAAGCAGAGAGATTTCCCCTGGGGTTCCAGGAGCTCTCAGCCTGAGGGAGGGGGATACATGCCCAGCTTCGAGCAAGGAGCTGGGCAGCCAAGTCAGGATCACACAAAGGCCACTGCAATAGGAACCTCTTGCCCCATCCCCTCCGGAAGCTCCATTTCTAGTGGCCACAGAAAGGGTCTGTCCTGGATCCCTGCTCTGCTTTCCTTCCTCTCCATGAAGCAAGCAGCAGCATAGAGCTGCTCCGAGCCAGATGGCCTGGTCCCTCTGGACCAATACCTTTCCCTGAAGCCCTTCCATCTGTTACCATAGTGCTTGGTTTCACACAGCCAGTGTCCTCAGCGTCTCCCTACAGAATGCAGGCAGAAGCCAGGCCCTGTGGCTGGGTCCATTCAGATGTAGTGGGAACAAAGCCATGGAGAATAGCCTGTAGGGAACCGTCCTGCCCTGAGCCTGAAGCTGGGACCATCTCTACCGCTTGGATTCCATGGAAAGCCGCGGCCTGGCCATGCTCACCTGCCGAGCCAGGTACACTTTATAGCACTCGTCCATCACTTGGTTTATTATCCCTTCCAGGATCTCTCCCACTCCATCCTCTCCTTCCTCCATGGTGACCAGGGAGATCCATTCCGACTCAGAGAGGCGCCCTGGGACGATATCCACTTGAGGGATGGGTACCGTGGGGGGGCGTGACTTCTCCGCCCGTGACTTGGAGAGAGGCACACGGTCCCGGGACGTCATTTTCTGCAGGGAAATATGGCAGTGCTCATCAGCACCATCCCATTAGCACTGTACTCATAAGAACATAACATAAGAATGGTCATACTGGGTCAAACCAAAGGTCCATCCAGCCCAGTATCCTGTCTTCCGACAGTGGCCAGTGCCAGGTGCCCCAGAGGGAATGAACAGAACAGGGAATCATCAAGTGATCCAGCCCGTCGCCCATTCCCAGCTTCTGGCAAACAGAGGCTAGGGACACCATCCCTGCCCATCACTGCACATTGAGTGGCTGTTTTCAGAGAACTATCCACAATGACGCCAAGTTCTCCTTCTTGAGTGGTAACAGCTCATTTAGACCCCATCCTTTTATATGGGGGTCTACCCAGGGCAACAAGCAACATGGGCAACAGGGCCACCAGCTGGGGATAACGCTGAGTGAAGGACCAAGCCAGGGTGCCCCAGTATGGCCTACAGGCCACATGCAGTTCCTGGCACTGTACACTGTGGCCCACAGTCACCCTCAGCTTTAAAATGGATGCAAGGGCCTCGGGGGCTGTAAGCACGTTATGCTCTGGAGGCAGTGCCCTGGTGCCTCTCCCATCCACACCTCACAAGGGCACCAGGGACTGGTGACAAGGATCTGTGCAGGGCTTCATGTGAGTCGTTCTGGTATCGCCCAGTCCTGGGAGACAGCAAGGTGTAATGGTTAGAGCAGGGGTCTGGACGTCAGGACTGCTGGGTGCTGGAACATTCCCCAGGAGGAACTGGGCTCTAGTGGTATTCCCTGCCTTTAGCGCGAGGGACCTTCGCTGGTCACAAAATGCAGGGGGGTTCTGGCAAGTGACGCTGGGACAATGAGGACAAGCGAGCAGGCAATTCAGTGGGGGCAGGTGGCGTTGGCCTCCCCTCCAGCATCTCTGTGCTGCTGTGCCTGCTGCTGGGTGGTGCCGGCTCTGCTGGTGAGAAGCAGGGGCGGCTCTAGCTTTTTTGCCACCCCAAGCACGGCAGTCAGGCTGCCTTCGGCGGCGCGCCTGCGGGAGGTCCCTGGTCCCGCGGATTCGGTGGCGCGCCTGCAGGAGGTCCCTGGTCCCATGGATTTGGTGTACCTGCCGCCGAATTGCCGCCGAATCCGCGGGACCGACGGACCTCCCCCAGGCAAGCCACCGAAGGCTGCCTGACTGCTGCCCTCGCAGGGACCGGCAGGCTGCTCCCCGCGGCTTCCCACCCCAGGCACGCGCTGGCGAGAAGGGAGGCATCAAGCAGAGAGGGCAAATTCGGCTGTGCTGCATCACTCAGTACCTGAGCTCCAGATAGTCAAAAGCTTAAGATGACCCCACTGAGGTGGGGAAACTGAGGCAAGGAGGGGCCACACAGCAAGTCAATGTCAGAGCCAGACATAGAACCCAGGAGCCCTGGCTCTCCATGCCAGAGTGTGTGTGTGTGTGTGTGTGTGTGTGTGTGTGTCACTGCCTCTCCTGCCACTTTTTATTTGTGACCTTTGAGTCACTGTGTCCTAACAGCACCCACCAGCCCCTTCCTCAGTCACCCCCAGCCATGCCCCTCCCCACCCCCACCGCACCCCCCGCATCCAGCACCCCCAGCCATGCCCCTCCCCACCCCCACCGCACCCCCCGCATC
>QXTE01000420.1:318799-336718 GCA_003942145.1 Platysternon megacephalum
CCCGCTGACCCGGCTCGGTGTCCGTCCCCCCCGAGTGCCCCGCCCCCCGCCCCGCTGACCCGGCTCGCCCCCCAGGATGTACCGCAAGGAGCGGAGCGTCCCGCTGAAGAGCAGCAGCTCGGCGCTGTACAACAACCTGAGCGTGCTGCCCCTGCGCGACAAGCAGCTCACCTACTTCGCCGCCGTGCACGGCAGCACCGTCAGCCTGGCCAGCGCCTCGGCCGACGGGCTCAGCGTCTCCCACCGCCAGCTGCAGGCCAAGGAGGGCGGCCTGGCGGTCAGCGCCTCCATCGTCACCCAGGTAGGGGGGCGGCCCAGGAGCCCCAGCTCCCCTGCCCATGGGGCATAGCCAAGGGCAGCACCAGCCAGGCTCGGACACGCCCGAGCTGAGGGGAGAAGTAGGGGTCGGGGACCAGGCCCTGGAGCGGGTTCGGGGCACAGGTGTAACCGGGCAGTTAGCGCACCGGGGAGTGTAAGAAAGGGCTCCTGGGGTCTCCCCCGAGTCTGCACTAACTCACTGTGGGCACATGACTCGGCCTCACTTCCCCTGCCCTTCCTTGGGGGTAGGGGGACCAGATGTCCCTAGTTTATAGGGACAGTCCCCATAGTTGGGGCATTTTCTTCTATTACCCCCCACCCCGATTTTTCACACTTGCTGTCTGGTCACCCTGCTTGGGGAGAACAGCTCTCTCCACAGGCCACAACAGCCTCGGTAGAACTCCGGGGGCAGTTTGGTGTCAAGCCAGGACCACCCCAAAATGGCTCTAATCCAGCCAGCATTGCCCCAAAACACTGCCTAGACCAACCTCCTCCAGCCACTCAGCACGGGCGGGAGGCGTCTTCACAGATTGTGTCTAGCTTCTAGGATCCTACATGCCAGGCTTTAACGCTTGACCTGGTCTCCTGGAGAGCAGTGCAGGCTTCTTGCTCCTCTCCCCTCTGCCTGGCCCTCGCTGACCTGCTTTGTAGATTGTAAGGCCAGAGGAGACCAGTGTGGTCAGCTAGTCTGACTTCCTGTATGACACAGGCCAGAGATCTGCCCCACAATAATTTCTGGAGCAGAGCTTTTCGAAAAACAGCCAGTCTTGATTTAAAAATCACCAGTGATGGAGAATCCACTTTGCCCATTGCTAAATTGTTCCCATAGTTAATTACTCTCTCTGTTTAAAAAAATATGCCTTGTTTCCAGTCTGAATTTGTCTAGTTTCAACTTTCAGCCATTGGCTCATGTTATACCTTTCTCTGCTAGATTGAAGAACCCATTACTAAGTATTTATTCCCCATGTAGATACTTTAATCAAGTCATCTCTTAATCTATTTAGCTTAAAGAGAAAGTTGAGCTCCTTGACTATCAGTATAAGGCATCCTAATCCTGTAATCATTCCTGTGTCTCTTCTCTGAATCCCCTCCAATTTATCAACATCCTTTTTTAATTGTGAGGACCAGAACTGGACACAGTATTCCAGCAGCAGTCACACCAGTGCCAAATAGAGTGGTAAAATAACCTCTCTACCATTTATGCATCCCAGAATTGTATTAGACCTTTTGGCCACAGTGTCACACAGAGAGCTCATGTTCAGCTGATTAGCTACCACAACCCCCAAATCTTTTTTAGAGTCACTGCTTCCAAGGACAGAGTCTCCCATCCTGTAAGTACGGCCTGCATTCTTTGTTCCCAAATGTGTGCATTTAGCCATATTAAAACACATATTGTTTGTGGTATCCAGTTTACCAAGAGGTCTAGATTGCACTATATGAATGACCTGCCCTCTTCATTATTTACTGCTCCCTTAATTTTTGTGTCATCTGCAAATTTTTATTAGTGTCACTAATAAACATGTTAAATAGCATAGGGCCAAGAACCAATCCCTGCAGGACCCCTCTGGAAACACACTCAGTTAGTGACTATTCTTCATTTACAGTTACATTTTGGGATCTATCAGTTAGCCGGTTTTTAATACGTTTAATGTGTGCCATGTTATTTTATGTAATTCTAGTTTTTTAATCTAAATGTTGTGTGGTACCAACTCAAACACCTTACGGCAGTCTAAGTATATTACTTCAACACTATTACATTTATCAACCAAACTTGTAATCTCATCAAGTTAGTATGACAGGATCTTTTTTTCCATAGAATTGCATTAATTATATTACCCTCTTTCAATTCATTATTGATTGAGTACTATATCAGTTGCTCCATTATCTTGCCTGGGATCAATATAGGCCCATCAGCCTGACAATTACTTGGGTCATCCTGTTTACCCTTTTTTAAAGTTGGCACATTAGCTGTCTTCTGGAACTTCCCAGTGTGCCAAGACTTATTTAAAAAAAAAAAAAAAATCAACACGAATGATCCAGTGAGCTCCTATACCAGCTCTTTTAAAACTCTTTGATGCACGTTCTCTGGACCAGCTGATTTAAAAGTGGCTTATTTTAGTAACTTCTGTTTAATATCCTCCAGAGATACTTGCAGAAAGGAAAGAGTGTTATCACCGTATGATGAGACTGCATAATCTTTTTCCCCCCAAATATAGAACAGAAATATATATTGAACACTTCTGCCTTTTTTTGCATTAATATTGATAATTCTACCATTTCCATCTAGTAATAGACCAATACCATTGTCAAGATTCTTTTTGTTCCTAATATATTTTTAAAACTCCTTATTGTTCTTAACTCTGCTGGCCATATATTTTTCCTTGTCTCCTTTTACTTCCTGTATCAATTTTCTACAATTTCTCACTTCTGATTTATATTCATTACTATCAACTTCCCCCTTCTTCCCTTTGTTATATGTTACAGCTGCCTTCACTTCCCCTCTAAGCCTGGTTGTTGTTTTTTTTAACCAGCACAGCCTTCTTCCTCGAGTGTGGCTTTTGGGGCATCTAGTAAGGTGTTCTTAAATGATTCTCAATCATCATTCACACTTTTCGGGTTAAATTCTCTCTCACCGCTGATTTGGCCCATAATCATTTTCAGCTTTGTGAAACTGGCCTTGTAAAACACCAAGTATATCTATTACTGGTCTGGACTTTATTCTGTTTGTACATTATAAATAGGATCAAGTCATGATCATTTGTACCTAAGCTACCATTAACTTTTAGTTCTGCGATCAGATCCCCTTTAGCTGTTAGGATAAGATATCATGTAGAACAGGGGTCGGCAACCTTTCCGAAGTGGTGTGCCGAGTCTTCATTTATTCACTCTGATTTAAGGTTTCGCGTGCCGGTCATACATTTTGCTGTTTTTAGAAGGTCTCTTTCTATGACTCTATAATATAGAACTAAACTATTGTTGTATGTAAAGTAAATAAGGTTTTTAAAATGTTTAAGAAGCTTCATTTAAAATTAAAATAAAATGCAGAGCCCCCCGGACCAGTGGCCAGGACTTGGGCAGTGTGAGTGCCGCTGAAAATCAGCTCGCGTGCCGCCTTCGGCACCCGTGCCATAGGTTGCCTACCCCTGATGTAGAATTACCCCGTGTTGGCTGCAACAGCTCCTTTCCCTTTCAGGCCTCCTGGTGTGTCCTGCCTTCTCGAGTTCTCCTGGTCCTGACCTCTCAGAAAGGCATCCAGGTAAGAGTGCTTCCTTTTCTGGGAAAGGAGTGGGTGGGGCCTGTGGTGGAGAGCTGTGTGTGAACAAGGCCAGTCTCCTGAGCTGCAGGAAGGTCAATGGAGGCATGTCATAGGGCGTGACTGCCCCATAGTACCCTCTGCTGGGGAAGTCTGGCTCTGCAGGCACTTCCTGTCTCAGTTTCCCTTCACCCAGGATTTCCTGTCTCTCCCAGGGTTTCACATGGCTCAGGCCTCCAGCTGGGTCATTCTCACAGTGCAGTCCCCTTCTAGGGTAATAAAAGTCCCAAACAAACAAAATATTTTTTTCACCCCACTTGGGCCCCTCTTCAGCCCAGCCTCCAGACTCAGTTTCCTGTCCCTTCGGAGTTTCTCTACTCTCTCTGTTCTGAGACAGAGCACTGCTTCCCTGCACTCCTTCCTCCGGAACACAGCTTGCGCTTGCCTGTCAAGCCTCTATTAAACTGTGTTCTCGCTGCCCTTTTATAAAGCTCAGGTGTTTCAGGCTGTCAGCCCAAGTAGTCCAGCCATTTTAGGCTGGGAGACCAGTAATTATGGCGCAGGCCCGGTGGGCTGGAGCTATGGGTGTGGCCCCTGGCTGGAAGCCAGAATAGCTCCGTTGTTGGTTGGTTTTCAGCACTCCCCCTGTAAAAACTGTTCCCATCCCCTGCACAGATGCGGCTGGCTGAACAGGGCTGGCTAGCCCCAAGCCTCTTGGCCCATCTTGGCAGCTACCTGTTACAAGGTGCCTTCTGGAGGTCCTTGTGTCAGGGACTTTGAGGGCCCCAGGTCACAGGGGTGCCTCCCCCCTCTCTGGAAATCTTTGTGGGGGCAGCACTCGGGGTTTCTCCTGATGGCTTCAGGCTCATCCACCCCACCCAGAAGTGACTCTGCAACGAGCTGACCAGGTGTTTTCACTCCCCAGATGTACGAGTCAGACGGCTCCATCATGGTTTATTGGCATGCCCTGGATGTCTTGGAACCACCACCAGGTAAAGATAGATCCCAGCTGGGGGCAGTGCTGTAGCAGGAGCCTAGGGAGGAGGGCTCTGCAGAGCTCTCCCCCCTGCCAACAACTGCCCTGGAAGGGCAGGATGAACCATGGGCATGGATTTTGTGTGGCACAGTTTGGCTCCCTCCACCCCAGGAGCCAATAGCCCATAGGGGGCTCTGGCCCAGGGAGGATGTTGGTTTTATTTAGGAGTTAATTCCAGGATGTCAATTGCCCATGTCATGCAGGAGGACAGGCAGGTTACCGCAATGTTCCCTTCTGGCTAGACAATCTGTAGTTTCTCTGTGATCTGGCCTTAAATCAGGGTGTCTGGGTCCCTCACACCTTGTGGCCCTAACTTTCAAAGTGTCCCCTTGTGGCCTGGGGTCTCCGTCGAGCTCTGGGGTAGGAGCTGCTGCAGGGATGTAATGGGGCTTCCGTTTCCTTCCAGCCCAGGCAGTGTTTGCTCGAGGGATCGCTGCCGCCAGTGGGCGTTTCATCTGTGTGGGTGAGTGGGATTGGGAAACTGGAGGCTGGGGAACGGAGTGAGGGGCAAGGAGTAGGATCTCTGGTATGTACAGGTGCAGCAACTGGGCACCTAATCTTCTGCATGGTAGGGCTGAGGCCAGGTGGGCAGGGGAGGAGAGGTCTGGGGAAGCAGAGGGCCTGCATACAGCAGCTGGGTGAGGGGGCTGCACTAGGGACACTTGGGCCCAGGAGGGTGGGAGTGGAGTGTGCGGGGAACAGGAAGAAGGGTCTATTCAGGCTCCTGAGGCTGGAGGAGTTATTGAGGTGAGGGCTGGGGAGAGGGTGAGGACTGGCTTGGGGTGGGGGGTGTAGAGACTGGTTCCCAGAGGTGGGAAGAGCAGGAGGCTGGTTCCTAGTGCAGAGTGGGGCGGGCTCCGGTAACTGGCTGCCAGTGGCATCTCCCTCGCTTGTCGGCAGGGACTTCGTCGGGACTGGTGCTGGTGTTTGACATCCCCAGCAAGGGAACAAACATCACGCTGAGCGAGGTCCTGGAGGAGCATCGCGACTCCATCACTGACATCGCCTCGGAGGTCGGTGAGAACCTGGTATGGAGCCTCCTGCACTGCACACAGCTCCTATCCCAAGCTCAGCGCGAGCGGCTGGCTGGCTGCCAGGCCACATGGCTTACAGCCGGGTTGCCAAATGCAAATGCCGGGTTGCCAAATGCCGGGTTGCCAAATGCAAATGCCAAATGCCAGTTGGGCCCCTCCTTCCTTGGGGATGCCTACAGCCAACTGGAAACCAGTCTGTCAGCCCTTCCTCTTTCCCACGTGCTTCCCAGTGGGGGAGACTCAGAGCTGAGGCCCCACCTGCTCTGCCTGGACACTAATGATGCCAGAGCCCTTCCTAGGAGAGCCCAGACCAAAACCTTTTGTGCCGAGGCTTTCCAGCAGCCAGGGTGGTCCTTACTGTGCCCCAGAGGTCAGTAAAGACGCCTCCCTCCCACCCAGACCCAGCCACCGCAAAGACAGGGCTCATTGACCCCTCCCAGGGCTGGTACCGTCCCTGCGGGACGGGTGCAGTAGGTGGCTCAAACCCTACTCTCTCTTCTCCTGTGCCTCTCTAGTCCACGTGGAGCACAGGCCTTCACCACAGCTGTCCTTCCTTGCCAGGCTCCTGCCACAGCCTTAGCTTTTTTCATAGCACTTGGATAGTTACCAATTCTGCTTCTGTTATCCTTGGGCTACCTCGTTGCCTTTTGCCCTAGGGGCTCCAGTTCAGTGCCTCTCTCGTTACATTGTGCAGGTCTTTGCTCCATGAGTGTCCGAGCCAACTCCATTTTTGTTCCATAATTTCCTGTCCTGTTAGTTTTTGTTTCATCCTCCTCCAGAGTTCTTCATTTGTGATTTTTTTTTTTTTCCTGGCTCTCTGATATACAGGGTTTGTCTAAGGCAACTGAGAACTTGGAGTTTAGATAGTAAGGTCTTAAGTCTCCAGGTTTCATTGCCATATTTACAATGATGTTAAATATTCAAAGTTTAGTTTGGAGGCAAGATTTCTATTTCTCCAGATCAGCCTTAGAGATACAAAGGCCCATCTGGCTCTTGCTATTCTGGCTGTAATGTCTTTGTCTGCTCCACCTGTTTTACTTACAGTGCTGCCAAGATACATGAAATATCAGACCTCTTCCATGTTGGTTCCAGAAAGTGGTATTGGTGTTTCTTGCTGTGTGTGTGTTCTCATCGTTTGAGTTTTCTCGGTGTTGATTTTCAACCCTCCTAATTGTGCAAAGGCCTAGAGATTATTGATTTTAGCTTGCACGTCTCTATGGGTGCGGGATAGCAAGTTGATTTCATCTGCAAGATCAAGGTCCTCTAACTTCTGTGTGAAAGTCTATTGTCTCCCCCTTGGTTGTTCTGTGGTCTCTCATTACCCAATCCACTACCAGTAAAAAGATCACAGGTGACACAAAGCATCCTTGTCTGATGCCCGTAGTAACCTTGAATGGTTTAGTCAGTTCATGTCATGTATTGCCTGGCAGGTCATGTTTTCATAGAAGCTCTGAATGATGTTCCAAATTTCAGAGGCTTTCCATAGTGGCGTAGCAGCTTCCATAAACCTGTCTTATCCACTGTACCAAAGGCTTTTTGGAAATCCCCACAATTCATATGAAGTGGTACTCTTCTGGCTCTGTCACCACAAGTGCCACAAGGAGTCCTCGTTCTTTTTGCTGAGACAGACTAGCACGGCCACCACTCTGAAAATAGCAACTGACCAGCTCGAGGCAATGAGGACATCTTAACAATAAAAACCTTGGAACAATTAAATCAATGGAGGCAGCACTTTAGTCAGCTACTTTGCCTAAGTCCAGTGCCAGCAGCGGTGTCTCGGCCAGCTGGGGGCTATGAAAGCCTCCCTGGACTCGAGGCCACTTATTAGCGGGGTCGGACTGTATCCACTCCCTTAGTATCGGGGGGGAGCCGTGTTAGTCTGTATCCACGGAAACAACAAGGAGTCCAGTGGCACCTTAAAGACTAACAGATTTATTTGGGCATTAGCTTTCGTGGGTAAAAAACCCCACTTCTTCAGCTGCATGGAGTGAAAGCTACAGATGCACTCCCTCAGTGTCTCTGCCTCACCACCCTTAACCAGAGCTCCCCGCATCCTTGCCCCGCCTCTCACGTTCCCACTGGGGCCATTGTTCATTCCAGAGGCGGTGGCCAGTAAAACCCTTTGGGATGAAAGCGCAAGAGACAGGTCAAATCCAGTCACCTGGCACCTGGGTGTCCCTATGCTGCATAACACGGGGCAGCCCTCAGATTCTCACGCTCCTAAAGCCCAGGCCCTGCCCACTGAACCAAAGGAGAGTCTCCATCCACTGTTCACAGGACAGGGGCGGTGCCACACAGCTAACAGTTCTCAGTCCGCCCACTAGAGGCCAGTGACCTGCACCAGCTCCTTAGTTATTTGGAGAAGGATGGTTCAGGGTCAGTTTCCTGGGAGCTCATTGGCTGAGGGGAGTAGATTATAAAGCAACTTTCCTGCACTTCTGCAAAAGAGCTCTTTGGTGACTGGCTACTCTGTAGTATCCTTACTAATTGCTGACTTCCCCGTGCTCTGATTGGCTGAGAGGGGTCCCATGGCATGGCACTGACTGTTGCTCCTCCCATTGCAGGATGGGGCTGCTGACCTGGTGACTGCGGATGACTCCGGGGCCCTGTGTGTCTGGACATCCAAGGAGGAGTTCTCCCTGCTCACCAAAATCTCTGCCTTTGGGTAAGGCCGGGCGGGGGGCTCCCACAGTGAGATGAGCCCAGAGACCTCCCCCTGGGCCTTGCTAGAGGTGGGGCCCAGGCGAGGGGGGAGGAGTACCTGCAGGCAGAGAGGTCCCGCTGATGCAGTGTGGACAGTGTGTTGGGGCTGACCTGTCTCCTTTGTGCCCAGGTGGACCTGCTCCTCGGTGAAGCTGTGGAACGGGGTCATTGCTGCTGGCTATGGGAATGGGCAGATCCGGCTGTACGAGGCCACGAGCGGGGCCCTGCGTGCCACGGTCAGCGCCCACGCTCGCTGGATCTACGCCCTGGACCTGGCCCCCCTGACGGGGAAGGTAAACCTGTCTAAGGCCTCCCTGCAGTCCCCCGGCTGCACAGCGCCGCCTGCCTGCCTGCCAGCCTTCTGAGCACAGCTTGGCTGAGCTCCTCCACCTGCCTGCCTGAATCCTCCACTGTGGCAGGGAAGAGCTGCAGCTCCCACACTAGCCAGGAGGGGGCGCACACATACCATTGCATTCTGCCGCCCTCTGCCCCAGCTGGTGCCTGCTGTCCTGCCCGAGGGAGAGAGGCCCGAGCCCCAGAGCCAGTGTGCCAAGGAGTAGAACTGCCTCAGTCGCTGCATGCAGCAGGCTTCGGCAGCATACGGTGGCACCTGTGCTGAGAGGCTCTGGGCCCGAGCTCAGAGGCTGGCAGAGCCCCCCTGCCACCCCAGGAGCCTGCAGCCCCCTCACCGCCTCTGTTCTGCCTCCCACTGCAGCTGCTGTCGGGTGCCGAGGATTCCTATGTCCAGATCTGGAAACTCAGCCGGAGCCCAGACACCAGGGACATCGAGGTGAGGGGCCAGTGCTGAGATGTCCACACGCCCCTGCAGAGAACCCTGGGGGCTAATGGTCTGAGCATGGGGCTGGGAGCCAGGAGCCCCTCAGTTCGTCCTGGCTCTGCCACTGACTCTCAGTGCAACCTTCAGCCAGTCACTGCTCCTTTGTGCCTCAGTTTCCCCCCCTGTGAAATTCCACCACTGCCACAAGGGGCTGTGAGGCTGAGCTGGGGACTAGGTGGTGTAGTGGCGCAACAAGGCCCCAGAGGGCCCTGGGGCAAGAATAGGTGAGGGGCCTGGGCCCCCTCCCTGATTCCAAAAGCCGCCCCCCTCCCCCACAGCCCCAGTCCAGCTCACCGCTGCCCCTGCCTATTTACCTCAATCCATGCACCCCTCTAGGGCCTTTTAGCTCCCCTCCTGCCTCCCAATGCCCTGATCCACCCCCCCAGCCCTGGTTCAGAGCTCCCCACTCGGTCTCCTCCAGCTCTGCACCAACCCCCGCCCACTCCCCCATCCTCCCAGCTCTGATCCAAACCCCCCAATCCCTCACCCTCAACAGCTCCACCCAGTTTTGATCTAGCTACCCCTCCCCCAACCCTCCCAAATTCCCCCCACTTCCATGCCACACACAAAGCAGCCAATGGTTTTACCTTGCCCTCTGTCTCTGGGGGGCTGTCTGACCCCCTCTAGACTCCCCCACTCCCCTGCATGTCCCCCAACACTACAATTCCCCACACCTCTGCATGTCTTTGCCAGTTGCTGGTGCCAGAGGGGCCCCCATATCTCAGCCACCCTCCTGCCCCAGGGGGCCAGCTTGTCCTACTCTCCCGGCAGCCCCCCAGTCGGGCCCTGGCGTGACCACACCCCTTGCACTATTCCAGTTACTCCACTGAGGTGCTCATAGACTCAGACTCCCTCTTCCCTCCACAGGCCCTGCCCTGCTACCCCCACCTGCACCTCTGAGCTGCTCTGTCTGCCCCTGCTCTCCCCTCTTCCACTGACCACATCCTCCTCCCCACTGAAATCCCTCGGAGCCAGCTGGCTGGCAGCCTGGGGAGGGCATACTGTGCCTCCATTTCCCTCAGCGCTGCCCCAAGCCTGGGGCTGGTGTTGCAGCGAGGGAGGGGCTGGATGCTGGGGAGGGGAGAGAGACCCCGAGCGTGGTTCTTGGGGGCTGGAATGTCACAGGGATACAACGTTCAGATGAAACAGTGTCCCCTTGCTGGCGCCTGCACTCGAGCCCATGCCCCTGTGGGATTCCCGGGGAGGCTGCTGCGGGGAAGCCTGTCTCGCCCCCGGGGCCCTGGGCTGCGTAGTCCAAGGGCTCTCTCCTGCCCCCTGCAGATCGAGCACTGCCACTCGGAGTGCGTGACGGACACCCAGCTCTGCGGCGCCCGCTTCTGTGACCCCGAGGGAAACGCCTTCGCTGCGACCGGCTATGACCTCAGCGAGATCGTCCGCTATGGCCAGGTCTAGGCTGCCCCGCTGCCAGGGGGCTTTGAGCGCAGGGCGGGGAGGTACCTGCAGGCACTGTGCTGCTGCAGCATGTTCCAGCCCCCCTGCTAATGGGGCACTGCGGGTGTGCCTCAGGGACTCTGTGCAGACCCCCGGCTCCCGTTGCACAGGGGCTGGGGCAGCCCCCAACCTGGGTGGAGATCAGACACGTGGGAGCTGAGGTGGGGGGACATGCACAAAGAGGAGGGGCCTAGAGCTCTTCAAACTTCAGAGTCCCTCTGGCCAGACAGCTGCCCACACCCCACAGCTGCTCATCTCCCCCCTCTCCTGCCTCCATGATCTTTCTTCCCTGTGGGCAGGCAGCTCTGTCATGCTGGGCCCCTTGCCCAAGGCCCCTGCAGGCTGGGATTGCCCTCTGCTCTTGTATAGCGACCAGAGCCTGGAGAGGTGCAGAGCCGGGCAGGCCCGGAGTTGGGGGGTAGGGTACAGTAGCTGAAGAGGTGCCATCCTTCATTCCAAGGCAGGAGCAAATGAATCCCTGCTCCCGTGGGGCCCACCCGGCTCCTTTCCTCCTCTGAACTCGGGCTGCAGAGAGCTCGCGCTGGGGCACGGACCCTGGGCCACTGTACAGCAACTGGGTCCTTGCCCTGGGGTGTCTGGGGCAGGCGCAGCTGTCACCACTCTGCTTTCCAGGCCCCTGGAGCATCCCCGGGGCCCTAATCTCACCTCAGTCTCGGCACAGCCCCTATCGCTACTCGGGCCATTGCCCAGCTTCTGCGCAGGCCCCAAGCTCGGCGAGCAGGCGGCACTGAGAGAGGCAGTGTGTCCGAGAACACAGAGCACTTGACGGACTCAGGAGACCTGGGTCTATTCCTGGCTCTGCCACAGGCCTGCTGCATGACCTTGGGCAAGACCTTGCTCTGTGCCTCGGTTTCCCCATCTGTAAAATGGGGACAGCCCCACTGCCCTCCCCTGTAAAGCACGGTGAGCCCTACAGCCGGAAAGTGCTAGCTAAGAGCTAATACCATTACTGAACAGATTTGGTTTTGGCCTCATCCCCTCAGCTGCCTAGAGGGGGTGCCATCTCAGTGACCACCCAGCTGGGGACAGGCAGGGTGTCCTGGCCTGACATGGGCTCAGCTCCCCCAAGGCAAGGAAGCTGCAGGCTCCCCCCAGGAGCCCCTCGTGGGCTGGATTGTCCCTGCCTGCCCTCTGGCTCTCAGCCCCAGATCCTGCCCCCTGAAGAGCTGCAGGGAGGAGACTTGGAGCTGGCCTGGCTGAGGGGAGGCAGGGGCTGTATATAGCCCCTCTCCGAGAGGGGGTGACATGCCCCTTTGGGCACAGGCTACAGCCCCTGCTGCCCCAGCCTGCCCGGCAGGCTCTCAGGTGATGGAGTGTTTGAGGCTGGGGGGGGAGGTCCCTTGGAAACGCTTGTCTCTCAGGGCAGGGGCCCCTCCTGCAGGGCAGTTTGTCTTAGAAAACCAGGGACCCCGGCAAGCAGCACAGACACCCCTGGATGGCCCGAGAGGCTGGCGTTCTCCTGCTGTCGGGAAAAGTGCGCGGCCTTTCCCTTCCCCTGCTGCTGTTGGGTGGGGGCCTCAGCCTGCCGCTAGCCTTTAGGGTCCTTTACCATAGTACCAATAGACCTAATTAGACACCGGCTGAAGTAGGGGGTTAGCCCAGCCAGCGGGGTTAAGTCCTGTTCAGTGCCCCCTAGCCCCTGTAGTGTGTGAAACGCAGCACGCTTTGACCCTGCCGTGTAGCGTTTGTGTGTGCTGGTAAACAGCTGCTAGTGCTCACCCTAGAGGTGGCTGCATTTCACCAGTGGGTGCATGTAGAATGCTGGAGGTGAAGTGAAACTTGCTGTCTCTCCTCCAACCCAGCCCTGCTGGCAGGAGGCTTTGAAACCCCCGCCCCTCCCGAAACTGCCCCTGGGCCCGTGTATTGTCTCTGCCCTGGCCTTGATCATCCCTTCTGCTGCGCCTGGCCCTGCAGCACGTGCAGGGGAGCAGGGCCCTTGGCACAGCTGGGCAGGCTCCCTGCTACTGGCAGTGCCACGGCCCAGCAGCCTCTCCATTGCTTCGCTCTGGGGCCCAGGGCATGCTGCTGCTGCTGCCATAAATCAGCTTGAACCCTCCTCGTGTGCCTGAGCTCATTTCTTGGAGGGGGGGGGCCTCTGGGAGGAAGGTGGGGGAGGCTGCAGGAGAGGGGTGGGGGTTCTGGGGGGAGATTGGGGAGCAGAGGGGGCTTTCCCCTCACGGCAGTGGAACCCCTTGCCAGGGGATGCTGTGAAGGCCAAAAGTACAACAGGGCTCAAAAAAGAACTCAACAAGTTACTGGAGGCTGGGTCCAGCGCTGGCTGTTGGCCAATAATATATGGAGATATACCTATCTCCTAGAGCTGGAAGGGACCCCGAAGGGTCATCGAGTCCAGCCCCCTGCCTTCACTAGCAGGACCAATTTTGCCCCAGATCCCTAAGTGGCCCCCTCAAGGATTGAACTCACAACCCTGGGTTTAGCAGGCCAATGCTCAAACCACTGAGCTAACCCTCCCCCAAGACGCTCAGTGCCACATAAGAAAAGACGGTCACTCACCTTCTTGTAACGGTTGTTCTGCGAGAGGTGTTGTTCACGTCCATTCCAATCAGGTGTGCACATGCGATGTGCACGGTCGTCGGAAACGTTCCCTCAGCAGCTCCCATCGGGTCGGCTTTGGAGCCCCCTGGAGCGGCGCCTTCATGGCGCTCAATATATGATCCACCCGACCCCCCCCTTCGGTTCCTTCTTGCCGGCTACTCCGACAGAGGGGACGGAGGGTGGGTTTGGAATGGACGTGAACAACAGTTACGAGAAGGTGAGTAACCGTCTTTTCTTCTTCGAGTGATTGTTCACGTCGATTCCAATCTGTGACTCCCAAGCTCTGCCCCGGGGGTGGGGTGAGAGTTAAGGAATCACTGACTGGCGCACTGCTCGAGCGGGAGCGGCGTTGGCTCGACCATGCTGGGTGATGGCAGAGTGGGTGGCAAAGGACCAGGTCGCCGCTCTGCAGATCTCCTGGATGGGCACCTGGGCCAGGAGAGCGGTGGACCAGGCTTGAGCTCGTTATAGGCGGGGCTGGGACCTCGGCGAGGTCATAACAGGTACAGCTACAGTCCGTAATCCAGGAAGAAATGTGCTGAGAGACCGGAAGCCCCTTCATCCGGTCTGCCACCGCCACAAACAGCTGGTTCGACTTCCTGAAAGGCTTCGTGCGCTCAATGTAGAACGCTAATGCTCTGCACATCCAGTGAGTGGAACCTCTGCTCCTGTGCGTTAGCATGTGGCTTGGGATAGAAAATGTAGAAAAATGTCCTGGCTGAGGTGGAATTGGGATACCACCTTGGGCAGGATGAATGGTCTAGATGCCTGAAGTGGGGGTACGTGAGTGGGATGAGGTGAGCAAGGGTGTGGGTGGGAGAATAAGAACTCATATCCCTTGGAGGGAACAAAGTATTTTCTCTCCACACCTTGGCGGTGGGCGGAATGGAGGCTGGAGTCTGCCACAGGGTATTAGAATTGTAAATAGTTTTAATGACCAGCAACGCCACTCTGGAAGGGCCTTCCGGAGCGAGAATGTCCACCACCGGGTCCTCTGACTCAGTGACTTCCTCCGTCTGTAGGCCCATGTTACGGGTTCGGTGCCGGAGAACGGCTCCTGTGTTCCAGTGCCATGTCTTGGTGCCGGCCAAGAGAGGGTGACTGCGATCGGTGCCGAAGACACGGATCGTCACGCTCCCTGCGCCGGGCAATCTTGTACCGAGGCCGGTGCCGGGGGGGTTGCGGTGATGTAGATGGGGAACGGGGCCGGGAACGGTGCTGGTCCGGTGACAAAGAGCATCATCCTTGTGGACTTGCCTCTAGCTGGCACCCGTCTGGGCGGTGCTGGAGGCTTCTCTCTGACAGCAAGGGGCTGCTAACAGGGAGTTTCGCAAGGGAGTGGGAGCCCCTCGCCGGCCATAACCCCTTCCCCATGGCCCCCCCCCAGAACCTATAAACCGAACTACATTCCAAAACCCCTTCCTGTAAACCGCCCTTCCCACTAACTAGGAGACAATGCAGGCAGAAGCCCAGCAGCAGAGTGGGGGCTATCCAGTTTATTGCACTGAGTGTTGCATGTATGATTACCTGCCCCGTGGGCGGGTGGCATATGTGTGCATTCGGTGCAAGGAGCTCCTGGCCCTCAGAGACCATGTACGGGCTTTGGAGGCCAGGGTGGTGGAACTGGAGGAGCTGAGAGAGGCGGAGAGGTATGTTAATGAGGTTTTCCAGGACATTGTAGAATTGTCCCACCTCTGGTCAGACAGCTCCTGTGCTGTTGAGGAGGAAGAACGGCCCAGGGAAGTAGAGCAGTCAATAGGAGCAGAGGGAAACCTTCCTGTAGTTGGGACCCTCCTTCCAGATGGTGCTGGGGTTGCCTCTCCGGGGGAGGGAACTCCAGTTTCTAGGAAAAGGCAGGTGTTAGTAATGGGAGATTCGATTATTAGAAATGTAGATAGCTGGGTCTGTGATGACCGGGAGAACCGTATGGTGACTTGCCTGCCTGGTGCGAAGGTTGCGGATCTCTCGAGGCATCTAGATAGACTTATGTGTAGTGCTGGGGAGGAGCCGGTGGTCGTGGTACATGTAGGTACCAATGACATAGGGAAGGGTAGGAGAGATGTCCTGGAAGCCAAATTTAGGCTGCTAGGGAAGAGACTGAAATCCAGGACCTCTATGGTGGCATTTTCAGAAATGCTCCCAGTTCCACGCGCAGGGCCAGGGAGGCAGGCAGAGCTTCAGAGTCTCAATGCGTGGATGAGACGATGGTGTAGAGAGGAGGGGTTCACGTTCATTAGGAACTGGGGAAACTTCTGGGATGGGGGGAGCCTATACAGGAGAGATGGGCTCCACCTAAACCAAAGTGGAACCAGACTGCTGGCACTAAACATTAAAAAGGTTGTAGAGCAGTTTTTAAACTAGGAGATGGGGGAAAGCCGACTGCTGCAGAGGAGCGTGTGGATCGGACACAGACTTCTCTTAGGGGAGAGTCTGATGATAGAGAATCTCCAGGTTATAGTCAGGAGCAGAGGACTGAAAAGTATAATGTAAGGGCCGGATCAGATGATAAACAGTCACATAAAAAAGAATCTGGCACATCAGAAGAAGGCAGGCTAGTAAACAGGGACAAGTTTTTAAAGTGCTTGTACACAAATGCCAGAAGTCTAAATAATAAGATGGGTGAACTAGAGTGCCTTGTGATAAAGGAGGATATAGATATAATAGGCATCACAGAAACCTGGTGGACTGAGAGCAATCAATGGGACACAATCATTCCGGGGTACAAAATATATCGGAAGGACAGAACAGGCCGTGCAGGGGGAGGAGTGGCACTATATGTGAAAGAAAGTGTAGATTCAAATGAAGTAAAAATCTTAAGCGAATCCACATGTTCCATAGAGTCTCTATGGATAGAAATTTCATGCTCTAGTAAAAATATAACATTAGGGATCTATTATCGACCACCTGACCAGGACAGTAATAGTGATGATGAAATGCTAAGGGAAATTAGAGAGGCTATCAAAATTAAGAACCCAATAATAGTGGGGGATTTCAATTATCCCCATATTGACTGGGAACATTTCACTTCAGGACGAAATGCAGAGATAAAATTTCTCGATACTTTAAATGACTGCTTCATGGAGCAGCTGGTACGGGAACCCACAAGGGGAGAGGCAACTCTAGATTTAATCCTGAGTGGAGCGCAGGAGCTGGTCCAAGAGGTAACTATAGCAGGACCGCTTGGAAATAGTGACCATAATACAATAGCATTCAACATCCCTGTGGTGGGAAGAACACCTCAACTGCCCAACACTGTGGCATTTAATTTCAAAAGGGGGAACTATACAAAAATGAGGGGGTTAGTTAGACAAAAGTTAAAAGGTACAGTGACTAAAGTGAAATCCCTGCAAGTTGCATGGGCCCTTTTTAAAGACACCATAATAGAGGCCCAACTTCAATGTATACCCCAAATTAAGAAAAACAGTAAAAGAACTAAAAAAGAGCCACCGTGGCTTAACAACCATGTAAAAGAAGCAGTGAGAGATAAAAAGACTTCCTTTAAAAAGTGGAAGTCAAATCCTAGTGAGGCAAATAGAAAGGAGCACAAACACTGCCAACTTAAGTGCAAGAGTGTAATAAGAAAAGCCAAAGAGGAGTTTGAAGAACGGCTAGCCAAAAACTCCAAAGGTAATAACAAAATGTTTTTTAAGTACATCAGAAGCAGGAAGCCTGCTAAACAACCAGTGGGGCCCCTTGATGATCAAAATACAAAAGGAGCGCTTAAAGATGATAAAGTCATTGCGGAGAAACTAAATGGATTCTTTGCTTCAGTCTTCACGGCTGAGGATGTTAGGGAGATTCCCCAACCTGAGCTGGCTTTTGTAGGTGACAAATCTGAGGAACTGTCACAGATTGAAGTGTCACTAGAGGAGGTTTTGGAATTAATTGATAAACTCAACATTAACAAGTCACCGGGACCAGATGGCATTCACCCAAGAGTTCTGAAAGAACTCAAATGTGAAGTTGCGGAACTATTAACTAAGGTTTGTAACCTGTCCTTTAAATCGGCTTCGGTACCCAATGACTGGAAGTTAGCTAATGTAACGCCAATATTTAAAAAGGGCTCTAGGGGTGATCCCGGCAATTACAGACCGGTAAGTCTAACGTCGGTACCGGGCAAATTAGTTGAAACAATAGTAAAGAATAAAATTGTCAGACACATAGAAAAACATAAACTCTTGAGCAAGAGTCAACATGGTTTCTGTAAAGGGAAATCGTGTCTTACTAATCTATTAGAGTTCTTTGAAGGGGTCAACAAACATGTGGACAAGGGGGATCCGGTGGACATAGTGTACTTAGATTTCCAGAAAGCCTTTGACAAGGTCCCTCACCAAAGGCTCCTACGTAAATTAAGCTGTCATGGGATAAAAGGGAAGGTCCTTTCATGGATTGAGAACTGGTTAAAGGACAGGGAACAAAGGGTAGGAATTAATGGTAAATTCTCAGAATGGAGAGGGGTAACTAGTGGTGTTCCCCAAGGGTCAGTCCTAGGACCAATCCTATTCAATTTATTCATAAATGATCTGGAGAAAGGGGTAAACAGTGAGGTGGCAAAGTTTGCAGATGATACTAAACTACTCAAGATAATCTGCTTTGGTCTTAACTGTGAAGAACTTCAAAAAGATCTCACAAAACTAAGTGATTGGGCAACAAAATGGCAAATGAAATTTAATGTGGATAAATGTAAAGTAATGCACATCGGAAAAAA
>QXTE01000420.1:357412-380446 GCA_003942145.1 Platysternon megacephalum
CATGCCCGGAGCTCCCGCCAGCCCCCCGCGGCTCCCCGCGCACGGGCCCGGCGCCGCGCCCCTCACCTGCCTGGGGGTCCCGGGGCGGCTCGGGCCGCTCACGGCGCCGGCTCGGCCTCCGGGCGCGCCCGTGTCCAGCGCGGCGGCCGCCGCCGCCTCCGGCCCATCGCGCCCCGGCCGGGCCGTTCCCCACCCCGCCCCCGCGCGGCCCGTTATCCCCCCGCCCGCCGCCAATCAGCGGCCAGGCCCCGCCCCGGGCCAGAGTCCGCTCCCCGGCCCCGCCCCCAGGCCCCGCCCCCGCCGCGCGCCCCGCCCGGCCTCCGAACAAAGGAGACCCGCGGGAGCCGGCCGACCACGTGACACGGCACAGCCTCGCCCCCGCCCACAGGGGCCGCCCTGCCTGGGGGGCCGGACCGCCTCTTAAAGGGGCAACATCCCGGCCCCACCCCCGGGCCCTTCTCCCTACCGCGGCCCCCAGCGCTGCCCCCGCCCCACCCTGATCTGCCAGTGCCTCGAGCCCACCCGATCCACCCCACAGCACCTGCCTGCAGAACCAGCACCACCTCCCCCATGCTTCTCCCGCCCCAGTGCCCCCCCCAGAGTCCGGCCCCCCCCGCTCCCGCCCCAGTGCCCCCCCCAGAGTCCGGCCCCCCCGCTCCCGCCCCAGTGCCCGCCCCCAGAGTCCGACCCCCCTGCTCCCGCCCCAGTGCCCCCCAGAGTCCGGCCCCCCTGCTCCCACCCCAGGATCCCCCCTTTGCTCAGCACTACTACTGCCACTCCCCTCCCCAGTGCCCAGACTCACTGCTGCGGCCCCAGGACCCCCCTTCGCCCCCCCAGTGTCAGGACCCCCCCCTTTGCCCAGCACCCAGCACCACTACTGCTCGCCCCCATGCCTGGCCCCAATACTCCCACCCCAGTACACCTCCAGTGTCCAGCACCTGGAACCATTACTGTCACCCCAATACCCTCCAGCACCACCACCCCTGCCACAGTACCCCTGTTGCCTGATGCCCCCCAGGGCCGCCGAGAGCGGGTTCGGGCCCCGGTGAAAAAAAAATTTCGGGCCCCCCAGCAAGGGTGGGGCCCCCTTCTGGAATTTTTTTGGGCCCCCCAGCAAGGGCAGACCGGCTAAACAGGGCTGAGAAAAGTGGGGGGAAGCCGGGCCCCGGCCCTGATGCCCCCCACCACTATGGAGTAGTACTCTGGGGCCCACACTGTTGTTACTCCTAGTGCCAGCACCGTTACTGGAGTACTTGCTACTGACAGCACCTGGGCCTCTGGCGGGGCAGGTACAAGGTGCCCCGTTGTTTGCCCCAGCCGAGAGGCTGGTGTCGCCGACCCTGGGGAGGGATGACCTGGGGGGAGCAGATGGGGCTTTCCTGGGGAGCTCCTTTCCCATCCACGGCTGCTTTGCAGGGCGTAGAGGCAGCATCAGAAGCCAAGCGTCCTTTTCCGCCGGTGGATCAGCAGGGCAAAGGCCGGGACAGGAGGAGGTGTTCCCAGTCTCCTGAGGGTGGGGGGGGGACACAAGGGCCAGCGCGGGTGCGGGAGCCCAGCGTCCCCTCCCAGAGAGCAGAATGGGCTGCATTCTCCTGTGCAGTCCTCTGACCCAGGCCTGCCTTGTGGTGTCATGAATGGCAGCCCTGGCCCCGGCCCCGGCCCCGGCCCCGGCCCTGTGTGATCTGCCCCCAGGGCAGAGTGCTGGACCCACCTGGCAGCGCCCCAGTCTGACCCTTCCCTGAGCAGCGCTTCGGGGCGGGGTTCGCCCAGCGCCCGGCTCAGCAGAGCTGCCTGGCGCACACAATCCACAGAGAGTATCCGCAGGACGCGACCGACGCTGCCGTTACTGGCCCTGTCGCTGTGACTGGGAATTGACCCTGCCCCAGTGGGGACACCGCTGGGACCTCCTTCTACCCACCCCCAGGGTCTAGGTCCACTGGGGCCCAGGCAGAGTCACTGACCAGCAGGCGTGATTTAACCCCCCTGTGCCCGCTTGCCTGGGAATCTGGCCACAAGAACAGGCGAATGGGAAGCCCCAAATTTAACGTCGGCTCTAAAGCCCATCCCCCACATTGTGCTGAGCACAGCGGATCTGACTGACACCTTAGGGAGTTATTTAGGGTCAAGCCCTGGGGTTTCTCTGCGGCATTCCTGTATTTTCCTGAGACTTACAGAGGAAGGGAGTGTAGCCAAGTGGTTACAGCAGGGGAGTCTGGGCTCCGTGGTGTTTTTGCCAGCTGTGTGGGAGGAGTGAGGTGGAGTGGTTAGAGCAGGGGGCTGGGAGTCAGGACTCCTGGTCTCTATTCCTGGTGCCAGGGGGAGCAGAGGGCCTAATGGTTGGGGGTGGGGGGGGGGGGGGAGACGCTGGGAATCAGGGCTCTGGTTCTGCTACTGACCTTGGGAAGTCACAGGACATTTCCCTGGCGAGTATTTCTAGAAATGGCCCTTCCTGGTCTGCAGGGGCCCAGGCCCGGCCTGTGGCGACCTTAAAACACCAGAACTGATGTTTGTCACGTGGGCCCTGCAGAAGCCAAGGCAGCCCTGGGAAAGGCATCAGCCCCCCATGGGTGGCGGGTGAAGAGCCCCATCCTGCCTCTTCAGGCTGAGGCCCCGCCCCTGCTCTCAGCCCCCCACGTGGCCCCAGCCCGGGTCCAGCTCTCAGCGCCGGAGCCCCTCCCCCTTCCACCCACGACCCCCACACCACTTTGCCCCTTCCCCTGGCCCCGCCCCTGTTCCACGCAAAGCCCCGCCCCATTCTGCCCCTTCCCCCGCGGCCCTGTCCCTGTGCGATAATCCGCCACTGCCCCCACCCCAGTGGTGCAAGGGCTGGGGAGGCTTAGCCTCCCCCAGCCTCCATTATGCACCAGCCATGCAGCCCCCCATCCTCCGCCCCACCCTCAGAGCCCCAGTGGGGAGAGGCTTGGCTGGCAGATCATGGGGCGCAGGACACAGAGCCCGAGAGACGAGGAACACGGAACCCATTTCCGAGCTGGACGGCCCTGTGCCCAGCTCCCCCTCTCCGCCCAGGACAATAACCCCCCCTTACACTCCCCCCCGGCACCCGGGGGCAGGGAGCGGCTGCCGCTGATGAAGCAGAAGAACCTTGTGGATCTCACTGTGTCGGCAGAAACGCGGCACGTCTGGGACAATGGCTGCAGCAGCCAGCTCAGCACACGGGCCCCACCCTGCCCCCCATCCAGCACAATGGGCCCAAAGGGGGGTCAGCCAAGGGACCCGCGGAGCCCACCGGGCACCTGGCTGCAGCCGAACCGAGCCATGAGCGGTCTGCTGGGCCTGGGCATGGTGACTCACTGTGCTGCTGCCGTGGGGCTGCCCCACTGAGCCGCACCGCCGGGGTGGGGGGGGACAAGGGCCCCCCGCAAAGGAGGGGCAGCTCCACACTAGAACACTGGGAGCTCAGGGACCCAGTGCGCCGAATCCCCCCACGCCGGAGACAGAGAGGGAGGCAGGATCTCTGCAGGAAGCTGGGGGGAGACGGGGGTAGGGTGACCAGATGTCCTGATTTTATAGGGACAGTCCTGATTTTGGGGTCTTTTTCTTATATGGGCTCCTATTACCCCCCACCCCCTGTCCTGATTTTTCACATTTGCTGTCTGGTCATCCTAGGTGGAGGGGAGGCATTCTGGGTAGCCCCATTCTCTGTTAGAGGGTCCAAGGCCTGTAGCAATTGCATAGGGAGACATGTGGGGTGGAGAAGGAAGGTGAACTCCACCCAGGAGATGCCGCACTCAGTGGGGGGGGGGGGTACAACAGGCCAGTTCCTAGGCAGGGGGGAGAGGGGGGAGGATGCTGCAGGGTTTGGCTTTGACTTTTATCTTCCCTGTGGCGGCCTGGGAGCCTGCAGCCATTTCTCTGCATCTCCCCATTGGGCCGGGGACCTTTCTCTCAGGCCTCCTCTCTGGGGGGCAGGGTACTAGGGAGAGAGCAGCTCAGGCCTCTTTCCTACCCCAGCCTGTCTGTGCCGTGGGGCCCTAGCCCCACCGTAGCCGGTTCTGGCTCCCCTGAGATCAGGCGAGGGGCCGGCTGGGCCTGGGGGCTGGATGTGGAGCCAGGGGCAGGGGGTTGCTCTGAGGCTGGTTGGCAGAGCAGACGAAGGGGTCTGTGGCTCCCAGCAGCGCCTCCCTGGCTAGGCTGGCTCAGGTTGCTAGTTGCTGGCTCTTAACGCTGATCCAGGTGTGGGCAAACTGCAGCCCGCGGGCCACATCCGGCCCGTCAGACCTTTAATCCGGCCCTCGAGCTCCAGCCAGGGAGCGGGGGCAGGGGCTTGCCCTGCTCCACGCCGCTCCCGGGAAGCAGTCGGCATGACCCCCCTCTGGCTCCTACGGAGTAAGCGGAGGTGTGGGCAGGCACACTGCCCTGTCCGCAGGCACCTCCCCCACAGCTCCCATTGGCCGCAGTTCCTGGCCAATGGGAGCTGCGGGGGCGGCGCCTGCGGATGGGGCAATGCGCAGAGCCGCCTGGCTGCGCCTCCACGTAGGAGCTGGAGGGGGGGCATGCTTTCGGGAACTGCTTGAGGTAAGTGCTGCCTGGAGCCTGCACCCGACCCCCCGCCGATCCCCTGCCACAGCCCTTATCCCCCGCCTGCCCTCTGAACCCCTTGATCCCAGCCTGGAGCCCCCTCTTGTACCCCAAACCCCTCATCCCAGCCCCACCCCAGAGCCTGCACCTCCAGCCGGAGCCCTCACACACACCTCCGTGCCCCAACCTCCTGCCCCAGCCCGGAGCCCCCTTCTGCACCCTGAACTCCTCATTTCTGGCCCCACCCCAGAGCCCGCACCCCCAGGCGGAGCCCTCACCCCCTCCCGCACCCCTACCCCCAATTTCGTGAGCATTCATGGCCTGCCATACAATTTCCATACTCCGATGTGGCCATCAGGCCAAGCTGGCTGCTGCACCTGGCTGGCCTGGCTAGCCGGCCTCTGCTCTCCCAGTGGGTCCCAGGCTCTGGCTGCCCCTCAGTGGAGGGGAAGTGGCAGAGCTGTCCTGAGATCCCCACTGATGCTTGTCCTTCACGGTAAGGGGCAGCCCCTTAATAATGGCCGGGTGGCAGGATACGGTGGGACCTGCCAGGCAAAGGAACGATGGGATTGGGATCCCTCATCTCTGCAGGGGGTGTGATGGGGGAACCTGCTGGGCAGGTTTAGGATGTGGCTCCTAGGAAGCCGATGCTGGGGCCGGCTCCCCCAGCCAGCTGCGCGCTCTGCAGTGTCCCCACGCCAGGAGCCCTGCAGCCTCTGGCAGAATCAGATAGCTAGGCGGGGCCTAGGCAGGTGCTTCCCCCTGGCTGGCTGGGGAGGGGAGAAAGGGGGTGGGAAGCAGAGGCCTGGAGGAAGCAGAGTCCCAGAGTCCAGCCTGCCCGTTCCCCCCAGGGTGCGGGGTTCCCTCTGTCTAAGGGAAGCTGCCATCCCTGCCCTGGGACAAGCTGTCTCCAGATCTGTCCCCTCCCCTGTCTCAGTGGGTGGTGCTGGGGCCTGGCAGAGACTCTCTGGGCCAAATCCGCCCCCCCACACACACACACACACTCCTAATGTGCCATGGTCAGCTCAGGGCAGGGTCTGACCCCTGTGTGTGTGGATGGGCAGCAGGGCACGCGCAACCTCTTCCTCCTGCTCCGGGCGCCCTGCAGTGCGCCTGAGGATGGGTGGCACACGGAGACTCCGATCGCCGCAGCGTGTCTGCCCGCCACCCTGCCCCACTGGGCTTTTCCCTGAAGGCTGCCCTCCGTGTACCCACCTGGCCTGGCCCAGCTGAGCAGGGAGCTGATCCAGAGTCCCGCCCTGGCTGGTAGAGCTGGTATATGGTGCTGTGCCCCCTCCTGGCACCTTACTCTTGGCCGGGGAAGCTGTGGGGTGAAGGTGACCGTGTCCTGCGGGAGCCCCGGGCTGTCCCCTCTGGGTGGTGGCCAGGCTGAGTTGGGTGCGCTCGGCAGGCTGGGATCAATGCAGATCAATGAGCCAGCTCTGCGCTGAAGGGCAGTGACCCAGCAAAGGCATAAAACAGGGGAGCTGGAACGTGCTGTTCCCCCAGCGCACGCTGCCATAGGCGGGCAGTGAGCTGGGAGCCAAGACCCAGGGCCCCCTCACACCGTGACGTTTGTGGTGGGGCAGCCAGCCAGCAGAGCATGGGGAGCAGGGCTTCAGGTCAGGGTGGGGCGCAGAGGAGCCTGCACCAGAGTTCAATGTGAAAATGTGCTCACACACACGTGTGGACACATTCACACTTCCATGTGAACTCACTCAAGCCACCACCCAGCATACACACTCGGGGACTCCTGCCCAGTTTGCACACTTTCCATTCTACTAGTATCTCAGGAGGATGTTAAACCGCAGCTACTAAAGTTGGATATCTTTAAATCAGCAGGTCTGGATAACTGGCATCCAAGAGTTTTAAAAGAGCTGGCTGAGGAGCTGGCTGGCCCATTAATACTGGTTTTCAGTATGTCGTGGAACACTGGGGAGGTACTGGAAGAACGGCAATGTTGTACCAATATTGAAAAAGGGTCAATGGAATGATCTGGGTAATTATCGGCCTGTCAGTCTGACATCTATCCTGGGCAAGATAATGGAGCGGCTGATATGGGATTCGATGAATAAAGAATTAAAGGAGGGTAATATAAGTAATGCCAATCCACATGGGTTTAGAGAAAATAGATCCTGTCAAACGAATTTGATCTCTCTCTTTGATGAGATTATAGATTTGGTGGCTAAAGGGTGATGTAATATGTAGAGTTCTGTTAGGGGTTCCACTTGGCACCACACAACATTTTTATTAAAAAACTAGCAAGATACTGAGTTCACATGGCACACGTGAGCTGGATTCAAAGCTGGCTAGCGGAGAAGTGCCAAGTGTGACTGTAAATGGGGAATGATCATCGAACGGGTGTTTCCAGGGAGCTCCCACAGGAATCGGTTCTTGGCCCGATGCTTTTCAACACTTTTCTTAACGATCTGGAAGAAAACATAAAATCATCGCTGGTAAAATTTGCATAGAACACAAAAATTGGGGGCGTGGGAACTAATGAAGAGGGCAGGTCACTGATACGGAGCGATCTGGATCGTTTGGTAAACTGGACACAAGCAAACAATAAAGCCTAATATGTGTATTTAATACAGCTAAGTGTAGGAACAGAGAATGTAGCCGTGCTTACGGGGTTCTAGCCTGGGAAGCAATGACCGAAAAAGACTTGGGGGTCGTGGTGGATGACTAAGGCTACGTTTTAGTCATGGGTATTTTTAGTAAAAGTCATGCACAGGTCATGGGCAGTAAACAAAAATTCACGGCCCGTGACCTGTCCATGACTTGTACTATATACCCCTGGGTGCTCTCGGGCAGGGGGCAGCCCGGGGATGCCGCGGGTGCTCGGGGGGGGGATAGGGGCAGCTCGGGGATGCCGTGGGTGCTCGGGGGCGGGGAGGCAGCATGCAGCCCAGGACCCCTGCTGGTGCTGGGGTGGGGGGCAGCAGCCCAGGACCCCCCGCTGCTGCTGGCGGGAGCAGGGAGCATGGTGGGGCCAGAGAACCCCGCTGCTGCTGGGGAGCGTGGGGACATGGCAGCCCTAGACTGCCCCAGCAGTGGCCGGTGCAGCTGGCCCAGGGGTTGCCCGAGCTCCTGGGCCAGCCACAGTGGCTGCTGCAGAAGTCACAGAGGTCCCGGAAAGTCATGGAATCCGTGACTTCTGTGACAGACTCATGGCCTTATGGATAATCAGCTGAACATGAGCTCACAGTGTGATGCTGTGGCCCAAAAGGCTGTATAAACATCTTCCGTAGGCGTAGGGAGGTTAGATGTGTGACTGCTGCTGGGGAAGCCCAGAGCTGGGAGATCCCCTGCTATCCGGAGCTTTGCTGCACCTATGTTGTGGGAGGGACTCCCTGGTGCGACAGCAAACTCCTCAGGGCTCTGCCAGCCCAAGCCTGGCCGCACCCCCCCACTCCTGTAACAGACCCCTAAGCTCTGGCTGCGTCACTGACGTCATCAAATCATGAGTTAAAGACTTCGAGTTACAGAGAATCCACCATTTACCTTAGTTTAAACCTGCAAGTGACCCGTGCCCCAGGCTGCGGGAGGAAGGTGAAAAACCCCCCAGCGTCTCTGCCAACCTGACCTGGGGGGAAATTCCGTCCCGACCCCAACTATGGCGACCAGTTAGACCCTGAGCATGTGGGCAAGACCCACCAGCCAGACCCCTGGGCAAGAATCCTGTAGTAGCTGAGAGCCCTGCCCATCCAGTGTCCCGGCTCCAATTCTTCCTTTCCCAGCAATGGCTGAGGAGCTCTTGGTCAGGCTCCCCCCAGAGTGCAAGGCGAGGGCGCTGCTTTTCCTTGGCTCCTGGGGTGAAGGAAGGATAACTTAGCAGTTCGCTTCCCCTCTTTATAGTCCAGTAAACCTTTGAAACGTGTCTCTGAAATGAATCCTCAGGTACAGTTCCTTTTCCCAGCTGGGTGTGGAGCCAGGCTGGAGGGGGTAGCAGTTTTCTCCCTGCTGGTGATTTTTACAATGCAAACGATTTCTTCCTGCAACCTCCCTTACAAATTAATATCCCAGGGATTTTGGCCACACCTAGTTTGAGGGGCTGGCCAGGCCTTTTTCTGTCGTCTGGAGACAACCTGTTTGTCAGCGGCCCCTGACCTGCCTGGTTTAAACACAGTTTCGTTATAATTTCAGCACATTTGCATGATCCTTTATGGGTTGACTGTACATCATCGCACAAGCATATTACTGAGCAGTGAGTTACTAGCTCTCCGATGACATATCCCACGACACAGTCAACATGGATTCACCAAGGGCAAGTCAGGCCTGACCAACCTGATTGCCTTCTATGAGGAGATAACTGGCTCCGTGGATATGGGGAAAGCGGTGGATGTGATATATCTTGACTTTAGCAAAGCTTTTGATACGGTCTCCCACAGTATTCTTGCCGGCAAGTTAAAGAAGTATGGGCTGGATGAATGGACTATAAGGTGGATAGAAAGCTGGCTAGATCATCGGGCTCAATGGGTAGTGATCAACGGCTCCATGTCTAGTTGGCAGCCGGTATCAAGCAGAGTGCCCCAAGGGTCGGTCCTGGGGCCGGTTTTGTTCAATATCTTCATTAATGATCTGGATGATGGGATGGATTGCACCCTCAGCAAGTTTGCAGATGACACTAAGCTGGGGGGAGAGGTAGATAAGATGGAGGGTAGGTGTGACGGTACTGCCTGTTGGAGCCAGCTGAGGTCACTCAATCAGGGTGAACTGCAAACAAAATGGGGCAGACAAACCCCAAACGCTGGTGGATATTCCAATACTTAGATTTTCCCAGCCAGCACAAAACAACTTCTATATTACCACACAGGTTACTCAGAAGTCTAAACAATGCAGTTCCCTTAAAGTACCCAGCCTCAGGCCTCCGTCCAGACACACCTGTCAGATATGATGATGATTACTGAGAATCTTATCTCATCATATAAAAGAAAAGGTTCTTCCAATCCCAAAGGATCAGCCACATACCCAGGTTCAATTATAACTTAGATCTTACCCAAAATACACGCTATAGCCAATTCTTATTAACTAAGCTAAAATTTATTAAAAAGAAAAGAGAGAGAGTGTTGGTTAAAAGGTCAATATACATACAGACTTGAATTCAATTCTTGAGGTTCAGATACATAGCAGAGGTGAACTTGTAGTTGCCAAAAGTCCTTTTAGAAATAGTCCATAGGTTATAGTCCAATGTCCATATTCAGGGTGGCTCCAGTCAAAGACTGGGGATCTCAATCCTTATGGCTTAAGGTTCCCCCCTCTTGAAACCAAAGCAGATCTGAGATGATGTATGATCATGTCCCAGGGTTCTTATACATTTTCAGCAGCCTTTNCCTAGGGAGGTGGTGGAATCTCCTTCCTTAGAGGTTTTTAAGGTCAGGCTTAACAAAGCCCTGGCTGGGATGATTTAGTTGGGATTAGGTCCTGCTGTGAGCAGGGGGTTGGAGTAGATACCTCCTGAGGTCCCTTCCAACCCTGGTATTCGATGATCTTCTATGACACCTTTTGGATACAGATTATAACACTAGTGAGTTGGGGTACACTGACTCACTGCTGGATACCAGACAGCCCCTTGCACTCTGCCGTAGGGATGCTATTAGGATAACAATATTACCTCGGTATTTGGTGCTGGTGTGAGCACGGCTGGAATACAGCATCCAGTTCTGGTGCCCACAATTCAAGAAGAATGTCGATAAATTGGAGAGGGGTCAGAGAAGAGCCAGGAGAATGATCAGAGGATTGGAAAACCTGCTGTGTACTGACAGACGCCGGGAGCTCAGTCTGTTTGGCTAAAGAGAAGGTTCAGGGGTGACTTGATCCCAGTCTGTAAGTACCTCCCTGGGGAACAGAAATGTGATAGTGGAGGGCTCTTCCATCTTGCAGAGGAAGGTTGAACGTTATCCAAAGGCTGGAAGTTGACACTAGACAAAGGCAGACTGGAAGTAAGGTGCAGGGTAATGAACCATGGGAACAATTCACCAATGGGTGTGGGGGATTCGCTGTCCCTGCTCAGTTTGAAATCAAGACTGGCTGTTCATCTAAGAGATCTGTTATAGTTCACGCAGGAACTAAGTCAGAGGAGCCTGATGGCCTGTGTTAGCCAGGTCAGACTGGGTTGGGGTGTTGGGAGGGTGCAAGGGAGTTTGGGTGTGGGAGGTGATTCCGGGCTGGAGCAGGGGGTTGGGGTGCGGGACGGGGTGCAGGGTGCCGGTGGCGCTTAGCACGGCTCCTGGGAAGCGGTTGCCAGGTCCCTGCAGCCCCTAGACACATGGGCGGCCAGGGAGGCTCCGCGCTCTGCCCTCCCGCCTGCAGCTCGCACTGGTCACGGTTCCCAGCCAATAGGAGCTGCGGAGCCAGCTCTCGGGGTGGGGCCAGCGCGTGGAGCCTCCCTGGCCGCCCATGTGTCGTGTCTAGGGGCTGCAAGGACCTGGCGGCTGCTTCCCGGGAGCCACACGGAGTTAGGGCAGGCAGGGAGCCTCCCTTAGCCCGGGCCCCACTGCGCCACCGACCGGACTTTTAACGGCCCAGTCGGCGTTGCCGACCCAAGCTGCCAGGGTCCCTTTTCGACCGGGCGTTCCAGTAGAAAACCGGATGCCTGGCACCCTACCCCCGTCTAGCCTTGGGATATGTGAATTAGCCCCACGCCCAGCGTACACCGCCGGGGCCCAGCCCAGCATTAGGGTTGCCAACTGTCTAATCACACAAACCCAAACACCCTTGCCCCATCCCCTGCCCCGCCCCTTTCCCTGAGGCCCCGCCCCTGCCCCAAGGCCCCTCCCTCTGTTGCTCACTCTCCCCCATGCTCACTCACTTTCATCGGCTGGAGTCAAGGGGTTTGGAGTGTGGGAGGGGGAACCTGGGGCAGGGGGTTGGGGTGCAGGCTCTGGGAGGGAGTTTGGGTGCAGGAGGGGGCTCAGGGCTGGGGCAGAGGGTTGGGGTGCAGGAGGGGGTGAGGGGTGCAGGCTCCAGGAGGGAGTTTGGGGTGCAAGAGGGGGTGTGGACTCGGGCCGGGAGGTGCTTACCTGGGGTGGCTCCCGGTCGGCGGCGCACTGGGGTTAAGGAAGGCTCCCTGCCTGCCCTGGCCCCGCACCACTCCTGGAAGTGGCCAGCGCGTCCCTGCAGGGCGGGGCGGGAGGTGGTTTCTGCGCACTGCCCATGCCCTGAGCGCCAACTCCACAGCTCCCATTGGCCGCAGTTCCCGGCCAATGGGAGCTGCGGAGTACGTGCTCAGGGCAGGGACAGCGTGTGGCCGCAGGTTCACCGGCTGCTTCCGGGAGCGGCGCGGGGCCAGGGCAGGGAGGGAGCCTGCCTTAGCCCCGCTGCGCCACCAGACTTTTAGCACCTAAAATCTCCCGGTTTGGCTTCAGTAGCCGCCAGGAGATAGGGCCTGATTCTGGGGGACTCCCGGTGAAACCGGGAGGGTTGGCAACCCTACCCAGCATCCACACCCGGAGCCCGGCCCAGGGCCCAGCCCCTCGCTTCCAGGCTGGGCTGAACTTAGCAGCAGAGGACAGTTAAGCGGGATTCTTTATTCAGCAAATTTCAGCTCTCGCCCCATCCCTCTCTCCTTCCCAGCTGCCCCTCGTGTTCCCAGCACCACGCTGCATGGCCTGCCCTCCCCCCACCGCCCAGGGGGAGCCAGGGCCCGTCGGTGTCTCGCATCCCGCGGGGACAGGGTCCCTGTCGCGCCCGGCTCGGGGCTGAGCTGGAGTTCTGCGACTGCCGGCCCCCGCCCCGTCTGCGCCGTTTCCTGCCTCTGCCCAGCACAGACGCCTTGTTTGCGTCTGCTCCTGGCAGGCTCAGGGAAGGGGGGGGGGGCTTACTCCGGAGCCCCCCTCCCCTGGATCGTTCCTTTGTCTCCCCATTAACATGCCAGTCAGGCCCCGTCCCAGCGCTGAGCTCGTCTGCCTGCCCCTCCCATGCGTAAATCATTCAGCCGCTCCAGCTCCCAGTCTGCCCAGGCCCGGGAAGGGCCCGTCTGCCTCGCAGCTGGAGGCTCCTGAGAGACCCAGCCGGTGGCGTGACCCCCACCCTGGTCCTGGGCCAAGCTGCCGGTGGGCTCCCTGGGGGCCCACAGGGCGAGCGAGGGGAGCTGGCGGTGGGGCAGGAGGGGGGGGCACCGAGGGGAGGGGGATGTGGTGGCCTAGGCGTGTTGTGTGCAGTCACCAGTTTACACGTCTCTATGGAGACACGGGCTCGAACACAGGGAGCTATAGCCAGGGAAGTCGTGATTTCAGGGGGGTGTCCAAAGACAAGGGTGAGCCAAGCTGACAGAACTACCCCGAGGCTGAGCTGGGCCATGAAGTGGGAGGGGGGCGGTCTAGGCCAGGGAACACCTCCCCTAGGCTGAGCTGGGGGGGGGGGGGCAGGCAGGGCCAGGGAACATCTCCCCCAGGCTGAATTGCGGGGGCCGGGCTGGGCCACGGAACGTCCTTTGTTCCTGTGAGGCTGGGCTGGGTTTGTCCCATACCTGCCCTGATGAGGTGTGAACTGCCCCTCTGCTCCTGGAGAGTTTTTGCCTGGGCTTGTTTTAAGCCATGAGGACACATTTTCAGCCTCATAACTATAGACATGAAATTACAACCTATAACAATGATCACTATAACATCACTGTAACAGCCATGCTCAGTGCATCAAGAGCCTTCCGCAGACACCCGACATGACAATCTTTGCATTGGACACCACACAATCATATTATAAGTATGAACATGGGGGTGCTGGGTGTTCCCCTGAGGTACACAACGTCACAGAATGGCAGGGCAGGCACAGCATTGCTAGCCCAGTGCCCTGTCTCTGGCAGGGGCCAGCACCAGGTGCTGCAGAGGCAGATGTAAGAACCGTGCAGTAGCAGGTGCAGGACAAGCTGCATTCACATTAGGTCCATCCCGGCCTCTGAGCGTGAGAGATGGCCAAGCCCTGAAGCAGAAGGGGCTGTATTCCTGCCAGAATCTGTTAGTGCCAACAGCTCTAACTAGCTATTCATGCTGTCCGTAGACATGTCCCACCCCTTGCGGAACCTCGCTGGTGCCGACGCCTTCCTGTGGCAGTGAGTTCCACAGGCTAATCACACGCGGCCTGGGGAAGTATTTCCTGGGATCAGTTTTGAATTTCCCCTGACCAGTTCCAGCGTGCTGTGAGGTGGGGAGAACAGGAGCTCCACTCCCCCTTCTCTAGCCCAGTCACTATTTTATAGCCTCAGCCTGCCCCATCTCATTGGTCTCCTCTGCCCAGCAGCAATTGCTGCCTGGTCAGTGCTTGCTCATGGGAGAGTTTCTCCAGGCCCCAATTCATCCATATCATAGAATCACAGAATACCAGGGTTGGAAGGGACCGCAGGAGGTCATCTAGTGAGTCCAACCCCCTGCTCAAAGCAGGACCAATCCCCAACTAAATCATCCCAGCCAGGGCTTTGTCAAGCCTGACCTTAAAAACCTCTAAGGAAGGAGATTCCACCACCTCCCTAGGTAACCCATTCCAGTGAAATAGTTTTTCCTAATATCCAATCTAAACCTCCCCCACTGCAACTTGAGACCATTGCTCCTTGTTCTGTCATCTGGTACCAGTGAGAACAGCCGAGCTCCATCCTCTTTGGAACCCCCTTTCAGGTAGTTGAAAGCAGCTATCAAATCCCCCCTCAAATCAACCACCTCTGACCCCCTCTAGGTGTAAATGGGGAATCCTCACCCAGGAGCGCCGCCAGCTTTTTCGCCGCCCTAGGCGGCGGAAGGTCCCGCCCCCGAAATGCCGCCCTCAGAGGCGGCAGAAGGTCCCGCCCCCGAAATACCGACGACAACCGGGGCGCCGGCGCCCCCCAAATGCTAGTGCCCTAGGTGACCGCCTAGGTCGCCTAATGGGTTGTGCCGGCCCTGTCCTCACCAAGCGGGGGTGTTTCCAGTGGGGGACCACAGTGATTGGTTCTCAGCCCTGTGCCATTTACACGTTTTATCAATGACCTGGCAGAAAACATAAACTCATCACTGACAGAGTTTGCAGGTGACACAATGATTGGGGGAGTGGTAAATAACGAAGCAGACAGACCAGTGATACAGAGCGATCTGGATTCCTTGATAAACTGGGTGCAAGCAAACAATATGTTTTAATAAAATTAAATGTAAATGTCTACACCTAGGAACAGAGAATGCAGGATGGGAGAGTCTATCCTGGGCAGCAGCGACTCTGAAAGAGATTTGGGGCTGGGGGTGGATAATCAGGTGAACATGAGCTCCCCGGGTGACTCTGGCCAAAAGGGCAAATGCGATCCTGGGAGGTGTGTAAACAGGGGAATCTCGAGGAGCAGTGGAGAGGTGATTTTCCCTCTGTATGTGGCACTGGGGTGGTTGCGGCTGGAATGCTGCGCCCAGTTCTGGTGTTCACAATTCAGGAAGGATGTTGATAAATTGGAGAGGAGTCAGAGAAGAGCCACGGGAATGATTCAATGTTTAAATGTTTCTATTCCAAAAACCTGCCTTCTAGTGAGAGACTCAAGGAGCTCAGTCTGTTTAGCTCAGGGGTTCTCAAACTGGGGGTCGGGACCCCTCAGGCGGTCGTTAGGTTATTACATGGGGGGTCGTGAGCTGTCAGCCTCCACCCCAAACCCCACTTTGCCTCCAGCATTTATAATGGTGTTAAATATATTAGGGGGGTCGCACTCAGAGGCTTGCTGTGTGAAAGGGGTCACCAGGACAAAAGTTTGAGAATCACTGGTTTAGCTGAACAAAGAGCAGGTTACGGGGTGACTTGATCCCCGTCTGTAAGTACTGTACCTACATGTGGAGAAGCGCTCGTCTCTCTCACCAACAGAAGTTGGTGCAATAGAAGATCTTACCTCCCCCACCTTGTCTGTACGTGTGGAACAGAAATTTGATAGGTGAGGGCTCTTCAGCCTACCAGAGAAACGTGTGACAAGATCCAAGGGCTGGAAGCTGATGCTAGACAAATTCGGACTGGAAATAAGGTGCGACAGGCAGGGTAATTAACCGTTGGAACAATTCACCCGGGGTCCTGGTGGATTCGCCATCACGGGTCATTCTGAAATCCGGATTGGAAGCTCTGCTCTAGTTCACAGGAACTAGTTGGGGGCCGGTCTCTGGCCTGGGCTGTACAGGAGGTCAGCCCAGGTGATCACAATGGTCCCTTCTGGCCTTGGGCTCCACGAATTGGACTGTCCTGGGGGGCGGGGGAGGGGCTCCCAGCACTGCGCACCGCATGCGGATGGGCCGCCCGGCCCGTTTATAGAGCAGGGTTTGAAGATTCGCCGGAGCATCGTCCCCATGCAGCCGAACACTTCGTCTGCTTCTTTGCCCACAGCGGCACGTTGGCTCAAGGTCTCATTTAGCTGCCCATGGTGATGAGTTTCTTGGCTTGATCCAGTTATTCCAGGCCCTTGTCAGGGGCCCAGGGAGTTTAACCTGTTTCCTCCCATGTGAATTACTTTGCATTTGTCCACCTTGAATGTCATCTGCCGTCCTGGTGTCCACCCCGGCTCAGGCAGGTCTCCTGGAAGTTCCTCACACTCGTCTCTGGTCCTGACTAACCTAAATAACTGTCTCAGCTGCACATTTTTCCACCTCCCTTCTCACCCCCCCCCCACTTTTCCAGGTCATTAATAAATGTATTAAACAACCTGGGCTCTAAACAGAGTCTCATGGTTCCCCCTGTGACCCTTCCTCTGGGATGGAAACTGTCCACTGAATCCTACGCTTCGTTCTCTGTCTCCTCTGCGGGGTTTGATCCCGGACAATACTTTGCCCCTCACCCCATGGTGACTCAGCAGCCTCTTGCCCAGGATCCTGTCAAAGGCCTTTTGAAAGTCTGTCTAAACTCTGGTCTCCTCCAGCTGCTCCTTTGCTGACACATTCACCCAGTTCCAAGCGGCACGATTTCCCTTGGCAGATCCCTGCTGGTTCGACCCCATCAGATCATGATTTCCAGGTGATTTGTTATTCGATATCTAATGATCAACACAGCCAATGCCCCAGCGGCAGCTGGGAGGCTGACGGGTCTGTCATTCCTTGGGCCAACCCAGCGCCTTTTGAAAACATGTTCTGTCGCCGAGCCTCTGGAGGAGCAACTGTGTTTAATGAGCGACTGGACTGTTTCTGTTAGCAGCTCAACCGTTTCAGACTCAAGCTCCTTCAGAACCTAGGGGTCCTGGGACTCTGCCTTTCACACCCTCCGTTTGCTCCAGCACCTCTTCTTCTGACCCTCCATCTCCGAGATCCCCTCAGCATTGTTACCAGGGATGAGCCAGCTGGGGTAGGAAACTGCCCAACACCCTCTGCAGGGAAGTGTGACACAAAGAAATCATGTCGCTTCTCAGCAATGTCCTTCTCTTCTTTAACTGCTCCCTTTGGCCCCAGCCGTTCTTTCATGGCCTTCCTGCTTCTAATAGGCTGTTTTTACAGCATTTTGACAGCGGTAGCTGTTGGCTCTTGGAAAACCATCTCGTCCCTTTGCCGTAGTGCCGGCTGTGGTCTGTGCTCCTGCCGCTGTCTCTCTGGCAGGGTGCAGAGAGGGTCTGGGGGTGGCCTGGTTTACTGGGGTGATGGCTAGAGACTGGGGGAGGGGGCGCTGCGGTTTGTTCTGAGGCTGTTGGGGAGGGGCCAGGACAGAGCTGGGGAGCGCTGAAGCATGCAGGAGGCCAGGGCGCTGGAGCGGACTAAGTGGCTAATCCCCGCTTTGTGGTGGGTGCTGATGGAGCGGGAGGGGATCGCGTGCCGGGTGCTAAGCCCGCAGGGTGTGCCACTTGGCAGCGCTGCGGATGTGAGGCCAGACATGGGGGATGGGAGGGCATGCTCTGTGCCGGGGGCTGTCTCTCCTCGCCGGGTTCGGGAGGTGGGGAATGAGTCCGTGCCCGGCTCAGAACTGCCCTGGGCCACAGCCCTGAGCCTGGGGGGCTGGTTACTCCACGTGTTCCTGCAGGGTGTGAAATGGGAACATGGATGGGTCAACGCCATGAGCCCTAGTCTGGGGCAGTCCTTGTTGGACTGTGTTCTAGCCGGCCAGTGGGGTATGGGGCAGGCTGGCTGGTGGGGCATGGGGCTGGGTGGCTGATGGGGTATGGGGCAGGCTGGATGGCTGGTGGTGTATGGGGCAGGCTGGCTGGTGGGGTATGGAGCTGGCTGGCTGGTGGGGCATGGGGCTGGGTGGCTGGTGGGGCATGGGGCTGGGTGGCTGGTGGGGCATGGGGCTGGGTGGCTGGTGGGGTATGGGGCAGGCTGGATGGCTGGTGGGGTATGGGGCTGGGTGGCTGGTGGGGTATGGAGCTGGGTGGCTGGTGGGGTATGGGGCTGGGTGGCTGGTGGGATATGGGGCAGGCTGGCTGGTGGGGTATGGGGCAGGCTGGTGGGATATGGGGCTGGGTGGCGGGGTAGGGGGGTGTAAGGCTAAGGCCATTTCCTGTAGCCATATTGTCAGGTCTGAGGCCTTTGTCTGCAGCCAGATTAGAAGAGCAGCAGCCAGGAGCCAAGAAGCAGGAAGTCACCTCCTCACCTTCCATCTAAATGACATGAAAACGACGTCATACCCGGCTGTGCAGGAGGCTCCCATCCTAATAGCCCCCACCATCACCAGACAGAGACACGGAGCGTAAGAGTTTAAAGAAAACGTCGTTGGACGGAATTCTGCCTGGCAAGGAATCACTTATCAACAGTTGTGGTTGGGAAATCCTCATTTCTTTATTGTTTTGTCCTTATGGCCCCCATTTCGCTATTGTTTATCTGCCTGGTCTCTGTCTGGTTCTTTGATTGTTTCTGTCTGTTGCATAATTAATTTTGCTGGGTGTAAGTCAATGCAGGTGGTGGGCTCTAAAGGATTGTCTGACAATAGGTTAGGGTTGGTTAGAGAATTGTTTAGTAATAATTTAGTACAATGATTGGTTACGGTCTAGCTAAGCAGGACTCAAGTTTCACTCTATAAACTGGGGTGCAAGAAGGAGACCGGCTGGGAAGAGAAGAAGAAGAAGAAGGAAAGACCTGGAAGAAGAAGAACTCACCCCCAAGACTCAGCCTAGGATCAGAGCTGCTAAGAATCCTCCGCACGACCAAGACGTGCTGCAACCAGAATCCAGACGAGACCGACCTGGCCTGGCCGACAGGGAAAGTCCGCCTGCGTGATCAGGGTTGGTGAGCACGGCATTGTGTGCTTAGCGTGTGTATTCTGCTTGGTAATTATTGATAACTAGAGGATCAGGATATTACTGTATCAGGCTCTTTCACTGGTGAAAGGTCCTGCAAAGAGAGTACGCTCTGAGCCCTAGGAGTTGGGTACGGGTGGGTGCCCTAGTGGGTGTATAGCTGAGAATGTGTGCGGGTAACAGGGCGGGCTGGGTGGTTGGTGGGGTATGGAGCGGGTGGGCTGGCTGGTGGGCCATGGGGCTGGCTGATAGGGTGGGGGACTGGCTAGCTGGGTAGGATTAGAAAACCTGCCTTATAAGTGACAGACTCAAGAAGCTCAATCTATTTAGCTGAACAAAGGTTAACGCCTGAACTGATCCCAGTGTATAAGCATCTACATGGGGCAGAAACATTTAATAATGGGCTCTTCAATCTAGCAGAGAAAAGTAGAATCCGATCCAAGGGCTGGAAGTTGAAGTTAGAGAAATTCAGCCTGGAAATAAGGGGTAAATGTTTAACCGGGAGGGGAATTAACCGCTGGAACGGGTCACCCAGGGTCGTGGGGGATTCTCCATCACTGGCAATTTCTTAATCAAGATTGGATGTTTTGCTCCAAGCTCTGCTCTAGGGATGATGTGGGGCCGGTCTCTGGCCTGGGCCATGCCGGGGGTCAGACTAGATGGTCACCAAGGTCCCTGCTGGCCTTGGAAGCGACGAGTCTATGGATTAATGGATGGAGAGGGTAAAATTGTTACAATGATGCAGAAAAAGCAGAAGTGTTTCATAAACATTTATTTTTTATATCTGGAAAGGAGCAGGAAGGAGTATTCATATCACATGAGGATGATGAAATACGTTCCAGGCCATTATTAACCAAAGAGGATGTAAACCAACATCTACCAGGGGGGGATAAACATTTTCAAACCAGCAGGCCCAGATAACTTGCACCCACAAGTCCTGAAAGAGTTGGCTGAAGAGCTCTCTGGCCTGCTGAGGTTGAGTTGAAATCAACCTTGGAATCCTGGGGAAATCCCAGAAGGCTGGCACAGTGCTGCCACTCTGCCACGCTTCCAGGGCAACTGCGCTGTCCTGAGTCACTGGTTAGCCTGGCGTCAACCATGGGCAAAATCATGGGAAAGCCAATCTGGGAGTCAAACAACAAAGAATAAAAGAATAAATGAGTGGGAATCAGAGTAGCAGCCGTGTTAGTCTGTATCCGCAAAAAGAACAGGAGTCCTTGTGGCACCTTAGAGACTAATAACAAATTTATTTGGGCATCAGCTTTCGTGGGCTACAGCCCACTTCTTCAGACGCATGGAGTGGAAAATACAGTAGGAAAATACAGTAGGAAGATAGATATATACCCAGAGAACATGAAACATACAGTAGGAAGCAGCAAAGAATCCTGTGGCACCTTATAGACTAACAGACGTTTTGCAGCATGAGCTTTCGTGGGTGAATACCCACTTCTTCGGATACAGTAGGAAAATACAGTAGGAAGATAGATATATACACAGAGAACATGAAACAATGGGTGTTACCAGACACACTATAAGGAGAGTGATCAGTTAAGGCAGGGGTCGGCAACCTTTCAGAAGTGGTGTAGCCGAGTCTTCATTTAGTCACTCTAATTTAAGGTTTTGCGTGCCAGTAATACATTTTAACGTTTTTAGGTCTCTTTCTATAAGTCTATAATATAGAACTAAACTATTGTTGTATGTAAAGTAAATAAGGTTTTAAAAATGTTTAAGAAGCTTCATTTAAAATTAAATTAAAATGCAGAGCCCCCCGGACCGGTGGCCAGGACCCGGGCAGTGTGAGTGCCACTGAAAATCAGCTCGCGTGCCGCCTTCGTGCTTGCCTACCCCTGAGTTAAGGTGAGCTTTTACCAGCAGGAGAGAAAAAGAACTGTTTGTAGTGGTAATGAAAATGGCCCATTGCCGGCAATTGGGAAGTGGGAATGTTACTGATGGCAGATGACGTGGTTTTACGGACACCAGGTTTTGCCAAGCAAAGGTGAATTCATTCTTCGATGACATCACAAGATTGGCTGCTAGAACCATACTGAGACTTTTGTAAGTCATTTGACTTAGTGCCGCAGAACATTCTGATTACAAAATGAGCTGATTGCCCCGTCTCAGCAGAGCACAAGCTGAATGGATTGAGAACTGACAGACCTCAGAAAATAGTGGGCGATCACCCCTGCATGGGGGCATATTTAGGGGGTTCCACAGTCCTCAGGACCCGGCCAGGCTCTAGTCACCATGTTCATCGTTGAGCTGGAAGTGAATCTGGAATCCCTGCTGCTCCAGCGTGCGGATGACACAAGATTGGTGGTAAATAAAGCTGAGGACAGAGGAGCAGTGACTTGGATCCGTTGGTACACGGGGGCCCATTCCAACAAATGGGTTTTAATGCATCCAAAGGTGAAGTTCTACATCAAATGATCGCGATGAACTGGAGAATTGGCCTGAAATAAATAGGATGCAATTCAATAAAAACCTGTGCAAACTACTGCACTTAGGAAGGAAAAATCAAAGGCACAGCTACAAGTGGGGGACTCCCTGGCCAGGCAGTAGCGCTGCGGGAAAGGCACTGGGGGGGTCTAGTGGGTCACAGATCGAATATGTGCTGATTAATGTGCTGCAGCGGCGAAAGAAGCTAAGATCTTTCTGGGGTGTTTTAACCAGAGGTCATTGTCCTGCTCTGCTCGGCACTGGGGAGGCCTCAGCTGGAGTCCTGTGTCCAGTGCTGGGCACTGCACTTCGGGAAAGAGGTGAACGAACTGAAGGGAGTCCAGAGGAGAGCAAGAAAAATGGGAAACGGGTGAGAAAGCCTGACCTGTGCAGACAGGTGGAAAGCATTGGGCATGTTTGGCCTAGAGAAGAGAAGGCTGAGGGGGACCTGATCACAGTCCTCAGATATGTACAGATTGTTATAAAGAGGACAGTGACCCATTGTTCCCCATGTCCACCGAGGGTTGGACAAGAAGTAATCGGGTTTGTTTGCAGTACAGGGAGATTCAGCTTAGAGAACAGGAAAAACGTCTGAACTCTCAGGGGAGCTAAGCTCTTGAACAGGTGTCCAGAGGAGCTTGTGGAATCCCATCATTGGAAGTTTTTAACAACAGGTGGGACAAACCCCCATCAGGGGTCCTCTGGATTTACTTGGTCCTGCCACAGCCAGGGGCCTGGGCTCGATTTCCAGCCATTCTGTGCTGGAGGACCAAGGACTGCAGGCCAGAGCTACAGAATCGAGGCTGTATCCTGGACCACAGTGACTCTGACAAAGATCTCGGGCTCTTAGTGGACACGCATCTGAACATGAGACCCCAGGGTGCTGCTGGGAGGTATAAATGGGCGTGGTGAGCAGGGGCAGGGAGAGGCTTTTCTCTCTGCATACGGCAGAGGGGAGACCGATGCTGGATACTGCGTCCAGTTCTGGTGCCAACATTTGTTAAAGATTTTGGGAAATTGTAGAGGGGCAGAAAGGAGCCAGCGAAGGATTCAAGGGCTGGAGAAAATGTGTGATGGTGAGAGGCGGGAGGCAACCTGGTTAGTTTAGCAGAAGGAAGATTGAGGGGTGACATGATCACATGGGTAAGTACCTGCCTGGGGAGAAAATCCCCAGGGACTGAAGGGCTCTGGAGTCTAGCGGAGAGAGGCAGAACCCGAGCCAGTGGCTGGAAGTTGAAACCAGACACGCTCCAATTAGAACGAAGGCACACGCTTTTCACACTGCGGGTGATCAGCCATTGCAACAACTCCTGAGGGCAGTGGGCAAGTCTCCATCCCTTGATGTCTCCAAGCCCAGCTGGCTGCCTTTCTGAAGCCGCTTGAGCCCAACCCAATAGGGCCCTGCAACCCAACCCAACCCAGACCCGATGGGAGCCAACTTGAAGCGTTGGGTTCGGGTCGGGTCAGGAACCAGTCCCAGGGGCTCAGGTCGGGTGGGTTTGGGTCCGGATCAAGCGTAACAATGTGGCCTGAGCCCACTTCTCCAACACGAGTTATCGGGCTCCCCGGGGGAACAGGGGGCCGTTCTCTGGGCAGTGCTGCTAACCGACCCGTCTGGCCATGAGCTCTCACTGACCTATCACTGGGGCATGTCCCTGGGTCAGTGGGGGCAGAGACCTGCCCCCGGTCATTGGAGGCCCTGCTCCCCCATGCCATAGCACCCCTCCCCCCAACCTGGGTTACTGCCCACCCCCTGGGCCAGGAGGCACCTGCACGCTGGGATCACTGAGGGGCCTGCCCTGGACCACTGCCCTGGGGCCACACTGAGCTCCCCTCCCCCCAGCTGAGCAGCAGGGACAGCAGCCTCCTCCCTGCCCCATCCTCACCAGCAGTCAGAGGAGCAAGCGTGGGGGTGCAGGGTGCTC
>QXTE01000420.1:413751-448707 GCA_003942145.1 Platysternon megacephalum
TGGGGCAGGCAGAGAGCGGGCGCCGGTCTGCAGGGCCGGGACGTGGCCGTGGGGCAGGCAGAGAGCGGGCGCCGGTCTGCAGGGCCGGGACGTGGCCGTGGGGCAGGCAGAGAGCGGGCGCCGGTCTGCAGGGCCGGGACGTGGCCGTGGGGCAGGCAGAGAGCGGGTGCTGGTCTGCAGGGCCGGGACGTGGCCGTGGGGCAGGCAGAGAGCGGGCGCCGGTCTGCAGGGCCGGGACGTGGCCGTGGGCAGGCAGAGAGCCGGCGCCGGCCTGCAGGGCCGGGACGTGGCCGTGGGGCAGGCAGAGAGCGGGTGCCGGTCTGCAGGGCCGGGACGTGGCCGTGGGGCAGGCAGAGAGCGGGTGCCGGTCTGCAGGGCCGGGACGTGGCCGTGGGCAGGCAGAGAGCGGGCGCCGGTCTGCAGGGCCGGGCCGTGGGCAGGCAGAGAGCGGGCGCCGGGCTGTGGCGAGATTGGACCAGGACGCCCTCACCCCCGGGCTCAGCCGCAGCCTCGAGCTGCCGAGTCCCACAGGCCCAGTGGTCCCCAGCAGATGTCCCAGCTTGGGGCCCCCAGGGGAGCTCCGGGAGCCGGCACTAATCACTCTATGAGGAAGTTTGGTCTCTTCTCCTTGCAGACCTGCTGCCCCCACCCCCCAGCCGTGGGCACAGACCCACCCCCTTACCTGACACGCAGACCTTCCCCCTGCAGGGCAAGCGATCGTCCATGGGGCCGGCGTCCGAGGGGCTGCAGGGGAAGCACAGAGCTGTGACATCTGCCCCACTCCCACATCCCAGCTCCCCCCCAGCCCCCGTCCCCAGGTCCCTCTGCCCGGTCACGGGGTCCTCACCGCCGGGCCGTCCTCTGCGCCACCTGCGCCTCCTTCATGCGCTGCAGCTCGGACATGTAGGCCATGATGCGGCTGTTGCAGACCAGAAGGCTCTTGGTTGCCTCCAGAGCCTGCTCCCGCTGGCTGCACGCTGCCAGTAACTTGCAGGCGCCTTCGCGCATCCGGAGCTCATGGTCAATCTTCTTCTGGATGTCAGTGTCCTGGGGAGACGGGGGGGGTGTGTCAGTGGGGCTGGGGGCACTGGGGGCGGGGCCAGTGGGGCTATGGGCACCAGGGGAGGTGGGGAGTGGTCCGTGGGGCTGGGGACACGGGGAGGAGCCAATGGGGCTGGGGGCACCAGGGGTGTCAGTGGGGCTGGGGGCACCAGGGGTGTCAGTAGAGCTGAGGGCACCAGGGGAGGTGGGGAGGGGTCAGTGGGGCTGAGGGCACCAGGGGAGGTGGGGAGGGGTCCGTGGGGCTCGGGGCACGGGGAGGAGCCAATGGGGCTGGGGGCACCAGGGGGCAGGGCCAATAGGGCTGGGGGCACCGGGAGAGATGGGGCGGGGCCAGGGAGCCTGGGGGTACTGGGGGGTGGGGCCAGTGGGGCTCCGGGCCAGGGCTAATGGGGGCAGTGGGGCTGGGGGCACCGGGGGTTTGGGGCATGAGTGGGCAAGGGAGGGGTGGGGCAGCTGTGGGCACCATGGGGAGGGGAAGGGGTTGGGGAGAAGCATTTAGGGGAGTAAACATGCAGAGTTGGGCCATGCAGCACCTGGGGAGCCAGCCCCACAAAGGATAGGGAGGATTCTGGGGGTGCCTGGGGCTGAATCCCAGAACCCCCCAGCTAGGGAGACGCCCCCCATGGGAGGGGCTGGGACGCCCATCCCTGGGGGTTGGGGAGCTGCAAGCCCCGAGGGGTACGGGTCACCCCGCCGATGGGCCAGGACAGAGCCCAGGCCCTGCTGTGGGGTGTGCGGGGGGCTTGGGGTGGGACGTCAGCCAGAGGTGCCCCGTGGCAGAGCAGCTCAGGGAGGGGCTGTGCACGGAGACAGGGGCATGGCTGGCACAACGGGGCGCCTTGTGGGACTCAGGAGGGCACAGACGCCGCCCACACAGAGACAGCTGTACAGTGCCTCCTGGCCCCCACCAGCTGCTGCCCCACGAGGAGCTGAGCAACAGGCCCAGCCCCAGGCCACCCGAGCACACAACAGGTCCCTGGTCACCTGGGGAGCCAGCCTGGTGCACCCCAGTCACAGGGGCAGGTGTGGGGAGGGCACAGAGGGTCTGGAGCTGCAGCCATGTCAGAGCAAGGGGGAATCCACACCCAGGCTCCAGGGCACCAGGGGAGGGCCCTGGGGTCAGGAAGGAATCCACCCCTTCTCCCAGGCCGTCTGGCCAGGTAGCAGCTAAACTCCCATTGGAGCGGAGGCAGGGAGATCCCAGGGAAGGCAGCCTGAAGGCAGCCACAGGGAAGGGGCAGGGCCCAGCGTCGGAGGGCAGAGCTGGCAGGTCCCAGGGGGAAGCCACAGGCTCCTGGGAACCAGCACAAGGGCTGGGAGGTGGGAAGCGGCTCCAGGAAGCAGCCCCAGGAGCCGCCTTGGCTGCTGAGCCCAGGCTGCCTGGGCCAAACCCGGAGCAGGGGGTGGGCCTGGGCCCCCTCCCAGCATGAGGGCGGCGTAGAAACCAGGGATTTCCCTACACCCCCCCTGAATTTCCCCAACACCTGCCCCCCTGGTTTTGTGAACTAGTTACATGCAGTGTTGCCAATTTAGTGATTGTTCGGAAATTTGAATTGAAATTGAAACATTAATACACACTTTAAAAGCATATAAAGTGTATCATAAAATACGTGTATCTGAAAAAGTATCATAGGTTTGAAAAGTATGAACATAGACTAGCTTCCTTATACAGCTGTTGTTTTTATGACCATGTCAGTGCGTTCATTTCGGCGATGGTGGCCAACCTAATAATTTCAAATGATGATTTGTAAGCAAAGTCTAAATGAGCTCCCCCTGACCGCTAGTGCTGAGCTGGGGCTGGGGGGAAAGGCTTCAGGACCAGACTGTATTTACATTCACACCTAATCTACCTACGTATCCAGCAAACAGAGCTGTGTTGCCAATTTTGGCTGGGGTTGGGTTACAAATCACTTGAATGGGGGGGGGGGATATGAAATGTTGTTCTTTTTGTATGAGTAAAGGGCAGTAGAACTGTACTGAGCCTGTGCTGATTGAGGGCATCAAGAGAGAGGGTGGGGACAGGTGTTTTGCTTGATGGTCTGCCTGAGTCACAAGTACTATTTGACCTGCCCCTCTCCACTGGTTAAAGACAGAGCTGATTAGGCTCCATAGAGAGTCTTTTGTTCTGTTAAGTGACCACTGCAGCTAAAATCACTGATAATCAGGTGCTTAGACCTGCTGTGGGACAGTGTTTCTGTGGAGAGACGGCCCAGCCTGCACTAGCAGCGAGGTTCCCCCACTGAGAGCTCAGCTGAAATCACTGAGAGCTGGTGGAACCTCAAGAGACCAACTCACAGAGGTCACAGTGGCAGGTAGCAGCAGAAGAAGGTGACAGCGCAGGGCCATTGGCAACAGAGCAATGGAGTGAACGGTGGCACAACGAACAACAGTGGCCAGAGCGAACAGTGAGCAGCTGGAGGAACGAGCAAGGTGCCTTCTTGCCCCCCACCTGGGAGGTGAACTCATGTGAAAGCACCTCTGAACTCTGAGTCTCCACTGACCAAGGACAACACCGGTGAGTGTTAATGAGGCTGTTAAGAATGCTGGAGACACAACACAGTTCATGCGAACAAACATGGCTGTGGCATCCTACTTTCTATTTAAGCAAGAGATACCACACACTACAAACTGGAGGCCAATGTTCAGTGCATTGTCACTTGTTCATCCTGAAGTTGAACACTGGTTCCGAACAAGACCAGCAAATGCTCACTGTCTTTCTGCAAGAAACTCAACTGACTGTCTAGACGCATGTGGTGCAACAGTGAAAGACTCAACAGTTGAAAAAGTGAAGAACTCTCTCACCACATTCAAAAAATTTGCATACATGGCTGATGAATGCACCGATGCAAATGGGCATCAAGTATTAAGTCATTGTGTATGTTATCTTGATGTCAGTGATAGGCCAGTAGATGGATTTCTAGATGTTCAAGTTATAGAAAACACATTGGCTGCATCTGTGACAACCCACATCTTAGACGAGTTAAATGCTTGTCAACTGGACCCCAAACAGATGGCTGCTTGTGCATTTGACGGAGCTGCAAACTTCTCTGGAAGACATGGTGGAGCACAAGCTTTGCTCGGAGAAAAGTGTAACCCTAATCTCTCCTATACACACTGCAGAGGCTATCTACTCCAACCAGCACTAGTTAGTACGAGCTGCAGACTCTTAAAAAGACATTAAAAAAGCTATAAATGTAATGTCTTCGTTATATTCTTTTTTCAGCAAGAGTCCAAAAAGACTGAATATCTTGGAAAATATAGAAGATACACTGGGACTGAAGTTCAAATTAGTCCAACCTGGGAAAACCCTCTGGCTTTCTCATGAGTTCCTGGCTGTTGTCTTAAAATTACTCCAGATGTTATTACTGGCTTTGGAAAGTATCTACCAAGATGGGATAGATCTAAGTAGTGAGGCTGGTGGATTACTTTTGCTACTATGTTCAGAGAAGACTATTGCCATTCTCTCTCTCTCTCCCTCCTAAGGAGGGGGAGGGATAGCTCAGTGGTTTGCGCACTGGCCTGCTAAACCCAGGGTTGTAAATTCAATCCTTGAGGGGGCCACTTAGGGATCTGGGGCAAAAACCTGTCTAGGGATTGGTCCTGCTTTGAGCAGGGGGTTGGACTAGATACCTCCTGAGGTCCCTTCCAACCCTGATATTCTATGATTCTATGAAGTCTACTGTTGAAACCACGTGGGTCATTACACAATGCTATCCAGGCATCTGCTACAACAGTAGTTGATCTTTGTCCAGCAATAGAAGCTACATTCGGAACAATCAGAGAGCTATCCATTGAAAACATACTGGAAGAAGCAAAGACTTCAGTCCAGAAGTTGACTAATGAAGGCATTTATATTGAATCCTTAAGTGAAGAGGACAAGTGTTTGTTAAGACAACTGAAAAAGTACACAGACTTGATTCTTAAAAATTGACAACAGCAACTTCTAGATTCTATTCAACCTCTACGTAGCTTTTACAGATCCCTGTCCTATAAAACACCGACAGTTGAGTGGAGTGAGGCACTACCAGCAATGGGGCTGCCGTGTGCTCAGGACAGAAGAGAGAATTTGAACACCGAGTGGAATATCATACAATGAATGAATGAAGATTTGACTTCAACTTCTTTTTTTTATCATCACTAGTGGCTCGACCCAATCTTTATGCTCTGTTTCCTGGGATGAAAGAAGTAGGAATTCATCTCTTGCTACTCCCAGTCACACCAGCTACAGTGGAGCGTTCTTTTACCTCACTGAATAGAATTTTGTGTTCTGAAAGAAGTCGCCTTCTGCCTGATCACGTGAATGAACTAATGAGCATATCAATTGAAGAATGGAAGTACCGGACACATGAGAAGCCACCAAAGATGAACGCACTGCATTCAAGAAGTTCATTAACAGTTGTGCAAAATTATAACAAGAAACCAAGAAGGATGTAGATGTCATGCTTCCTAGAAGGCTTGAGTAGCCAACTTTAATTTGTGTGATGATTTTAAAACATGAGTTAAATCTAATAAAATGGTCATGAAACATTTCAGTTTTTACTATGGTGCCATACAGCTCACCTTCACCCTCACGGTCTCACCTCTCATCAGCCCTGACCTCCTCCCCCGTAAATTCAAACACCCTCCCTAATTTCAATTCCTGGGGAAAACACTGGTAGAAACCCCAACCCAAGGACTGCTGAGCCCAGGGCAGGGCTGAGGAGCGGCCCGAGGGTGAGACGCTGGGATCTGGCCTAGGTGCCATGGCAGGGCCAGAGCTGAGAAGCAGGGGTGCTAGAGGAGACGCTGTGGGGGATTTTCTTGTGTTTCCAATGGTTTGCATGCAGAGGGGGTGGGAGCCAGTGTCCCTGGGTGTTACTGGTTTAACGAGGGAGGGGAGAGGGAGTTTGTGGTTACAGAGGACCAGCGAGGGAACGTGGGACCCCAGCCAATGGCCTGGAGAACGGATACCCCAGCGACAGATGACCTGGTGACTGGAAGGCCCAGCTCAGGAGTCACAGCCAGTGGGAGGACAATGGGCTGTGAAGAGAGGACCCCAGTGACCTGACCAGCCAGTTCCAGCCAGAGGGGGCCAGGGGCGACCCTGTTTCCCTGGAGAGAAGACAATGGACAGAGGCGGGGTTTGGAGGAGGTGATATCAGATGCCCAGCTGGGAAGCAGGGGGGCTCTGGGCTGGAGAGGGGGAGCAGGCAGAGCCCCCCTAGATGGAGGGGAGACTGGGATGTGCTGGGCTGAGGGAGGCCAGGCCCGAGGCCCTGAGAGTTTCCTGTGCTGGGTTCAACACTCGATAAACCTCCTGTTTTACGCTGGCTGAGAGTCGCTCCGGGCTAGAGAACAGGGCGGGGGGGGCATTATTCCCTTCAGGGGGTGGAGGCCCCGGGGGGCCAGAGCGAGGGGACTCCCTGAGGGGGCCCACGGCAGAGACAGACGTGCTAAGGCTCAGAGAGGTGCGGCTCCAGGAGGTGGAGGGGCCTGACCCCGAGAGAGAGGGGACCCCCGAGAACGGCTGTCGCACTGAAGGGGGCCCCCCCCACAGACCGCACAGGGCCAAGAGTGAGCACGATCTGCGAGTCTGTGACACATAGTTTCCAAGGCCAGGAGGGACCCTCGTGCTCACCAGTCTGACCCCACAGACAGCCCAGGCCTGAGACCCACCCCCACTCAGCCTTGCAGCAGAGCGCTTAGAAAATCGGCCAGTCTGGACAGAGAAATGGCCAGGGATGGAGAATCCCCCCAGACCCCTGGGGATACGGGACCAAGGGCTCGTCGCTCACACCATTGCAAATGGACCTCTTCTTGCCAGGCTGAATTTGTCTGGCTTCAACTCCCAGCCATTGCACCGTGTTCGACCCTCCTCTGCTGGACTGAGGAGCCCATGCTGAGATGTGTCCCCAAGCAGGTACCTACAGCCTGGGATCAGGTCACCCCTGACGCCAACTCGACTGAGCTCCCGGAGTCTCTCACTATCTGGCAGGTGTCGAACCCGACAGTCATTCCCGGGGCTCTTCTCTGACCCCTGCCCAATGTCTCAACCGCACAGGCCTGCANGGGAACGTGGGACCCCAGCCAATGGCCTGGAGAACGGATACCCCAGCGACTGATGACCTGGTGACTGGAAGGCCCAGCTCAGGAGTCACAGCCAGTGGGAGGACAATGGGCTGCGGGGAGAGGACCCCAGTGACCTGACCAGCCAGTTCCAGCCAGAGGGGGCCAGGGGCGACCCTGTTTCCCTGGAGAGAAGACAATGGACAAAGGCGGGGTTTGGAGGAGGTGATATCAGATGCCCAGCTGGGAAGCAGGGGGGCTCTGGGCTGGAGAGGGGGAGCAGGCAGAGCCCCCCTAGATGCAGGGGAGACTGGGATGTGCTGGGCTGAGGGAGGCCAGGCCCGAGGCCCTGAGAGTTTCCTGTGCTGGGTTCAACACTCGATAAACCTCCTGTTTTACGCTGGCTGAGAGTCACTCCGGGCTAGAGAACAGGGCGAGGGGGGGGGCATTATTCCCTCTGGGAGTGGAGGCCCCGGGGGTCCAGAGCGAGGGGACTCCCTGAGGGGGCCCACGGCAGAGACAGACGTGCTAAGGCTCAGAGAGGTGCAGCTCCAGGAGGTGGAGGGGCTTAACCCCCGAGAGAGAGGGGACCCCCGAGAACGGCTGTCGCACTGAAGGGGCACCCCCCACGGACCGCACAGGGCCAAGAGTGAGCACGATCTGCGAGTCTGTGACATAGTTTCCAAGGCCAGGAGGGACCCTCGTGCTCACCAGTCTGACCCCACAGACAGCCCAGGCCTGAGACCCACCCCCACTCAGCCTTGCAGCAGAGCGCTTAGAAAATCGGCCAGTCTGGACAGAGAAATGGCCAGGGATGGAGAATCCCCCCAGACCCCTGGGGATACGGGACCAAGGGCTCGTCGCTCACACCATTGCAAATGGACCTCTTCTTGCCAGGCTGAATTTGTCTGGCTTCAACTCCCAGCCATTGCACCGTGTTCGACCCTCCTCTGCTGGACTGAGGAGCCCATGCTGAGATGTGTCCCCAGGCAGGTACCTACAGCCTGGGATCAGGTCACCCCTGACACCAACTCGACTGAGCTCCCGGAGTCTCTCACTATCTGGCAGGTGTCGAACGCTACAGTCATTCCCGGGGCTCTTCTCTGACCCCTGCCCAATGTCTCAACCGCACAGGCCTGCAGCAGCGGTCGCCACATGACCTGACCCCGGGGGCACGACAGCGGGGCGGGGCCCCAGGCAGCACAGAGCTAGGCCCAGGCACAGCGAAGCAGGGGTCCCCTCCCCCAAGCGGCAGGGCATGCTGGGCTTGGGCCGAGGGGGGGCGCTATGGGACTAGGGGGGCCCATTGGTCCCATCACAGGGGTGAGACTAGGAGAGCCCACAGGGCCAATGTTCCTGCACATGCCCCGCCCAGCCCCCATACGTGGCAATGGGGGAGCCACCTGCACAGCCCCCATGGCCCGACGTCCGCAGGTGGGGCCTGGCAGACGCCCACTTTCCCCTGGAAGCGACATGGCCCAGACCTTGCCCCGGGCCAGGCAGGCAACCAGACCCTGCCCACACCTGCAACCTCACGGGATGGGACGGGACCCGACCCGGGGAGGCGCGTGTGACCGACCCAGGGCCCGGCCGAGACACAGCGCCCCACACACACACACTCACCCCGAGCCCACCAGGTCCTGGGCACCCCAGCACCAAGCTCTAGTGGTGGGGGAAAACACCGCAGGCCCCAAGCCCCCACCTCCACCAGCACCAAACCCTGCCCCCGCCAGCGGAGTTGAGGGGGGGGGGGAGCGATTTCCTTCTTCACAAATCTTGTGCTGCCGTCAGGAAATAAGCACGGGTTGCTAAGCCACTATCCATCTGCCCCCCATTCCCCAGGCCCCTGCCAGGCCCCAGCACAGCTGGGAAATGCAGCAACCCAGGGCCAGAGAAAGGATCGGGGCCGGCGGTCCCATCGGCCTCTCCCCCGTTTCGTAAGTCGCTGGGGTGGGGGGAGTCCGTAAGGCTGGAAGCGAGTCTAGACACTCCCCAGTTCCAGGTCACTGAGAACTCCCCACCCCGTGACCCAGCACCCCACAGCGGCCCCAGTCCCAACGGGGTAACACCAGCTGCCCCCCGAAGCTTCATAAGTCCCACGGATTGAAGAGCAGAGTCCCCAGAGCACCCCCCAGCCGGACACTCCCCCCAGCGCGCCCCATGAGCCAGGCCGGCATAAAACGGCTGCACAATCACTCCCCAGAGGGGGCGCTGCCCTGATGAGAAACCAGCCCAGACACGCCCGGCCCGATGCAGCGACGTCTGCCCGAGCTGCCCCATTCCCCTCCCCAGGGCGTTCACTCTGCACCCGTGTGAACACTTCCAGCATCAACCCCTTTCGTGACCGCCCAGCTGGATAGAGTGGGGGCCATGGGGCCGCCGGCTGCTCTCACAGTTTTTGGTGGGGGGATGAGGAATTCAAGCTCCTAGATTTAAAGTCCCCCCCATCTCTGTCGAAGAGGGGAGGAGAAAATCAGCCCCAGCCTGGAGCCCTGTCACCCCCGGACACGGTGCCTGCCCTGGGGGGACTGGGGTGGGTGGGGGGCTGCACATTGGCATGAGCCTCCTCCCTGCTGCACAGGGCATGGCTGCAACCCCCCCGCAGGGCAACGCTGCCCCTCATTTGTTCCTGCTGGGCAAGAGACTCGCGCCTGCCTGCCTCAGGCTGGCCAAGCCGAGGGGCCGGGGCAGGGCACAGGCCCGTGAAACACACGTGCCCATCACCATGTAGCGCTCCAGGCACCGAGCCCTCACTTACAGCAGCAGTGTGCCAGATGCTGGGAGAAAGGAGCCCAGCCCGCCCCGCCCCGCTGCCAGGCGTGCCAACTCTCACCACACACCAGGGGCGGGCCCGGGAGGTGCCTGCTCCAGCCCCAGCCCGGGGAGATGCCCAGGGCCCAGCCCAGCCCTGGCCCGGGGAGATTCCCAGACTGCCAGGGATGGGCACAGGCTGAGCAGGCCCCTGGAGGAGATGCAGGGACGGCCCCACGCCAGGAACAGCCCCTGGGATCCAGCCCCAGCCAGGGCAGATCTGCTCCCCACCCTTGAGGTGCTGAGCCCCCCCATGCTGGGGCAGGCGCAGGGCCTGGCTGACACTCCTTCAGGCCTGCAGCGTGGCTGGGGGTGGAGCGGCATCCCCCACCCCCGCCCCATGGAGCCTGTAGGTGCGTTTGTGCCTGTGTCCCGTGTCTCCCCGGCCTTGCCCCATCCCCTCGCCAACCCGGTCTGGCTCTCTCATCCCCCCCCCCCAGCCTGCCTCCCGAGCCCATCAGCCCAGCTCCCTCCCTGCAGCGTCTCAGCGGGCGCCCCCAGGTCTCCCTGGCACTCACTTTGCCGATCCTGCAGCTGTCCATGCTGGGAGCTCCCCCTCCTAGCCGCGTGCCCTCAGCATGCCAGCGCCCCGGCCCATCGCCCCCAGCCTGCGCACGCTCCCGGAGCTCTGCAGCGCTGGCCTGGCGGCTGACGAAGGGCTAGGGAGAGCTGAGCAGTGCGATGCCAAGCTCCCTGCGGAGCCGGCGCTGGGCGCAGGGGAAGGAGGGGGGCCAGGGAGCCGGCAGGGGAAGGGGGAGCAGCAGGAGCTGTTTCCCGGCAGCTCCAAGGCTGAGCCGGCGGCTCCAGCAATTCACACCATGGAGAGCGCGGAGGAAACGGTGACATCACCAGCTGGCTATAAATAGCATGGGGGGGGGGGCANATGGGCAGAGGGACCCCCGCCCTGGTCACAGGGAGTACCCCCCGGATGGGCTCGCCTTGGAGGTGGGGCTAGACAAACACAGGGTGTCCAGGGAACGGTTCCCCCCCACCCCGAGAGGCAAGGCAAGGCAGGGCAGGTGGGACAGTCTGGCCCTACTCCGGGAGGGATGGCCAGGTGACGGTGTGGGGAGGGGACTGGAGGGCAGGGCGGGGATGGCCCCTTGTGGGGCCGGAGCAGGTCCCCACCCCTTGGCGCTGGCTAAGCCAGTTGTGTTTGGTCTCATGCTGCCTGCGGCCTAGTGTGATTAACAGCCGGTTTGCTAATAGGATTGCTTGGTAAATCCGGGGGGGTTGGAGCTGGACAGACACTGGGTTTCCCCCTGGCCAGAGTCTCACCAATTCCCCCCCCCGCTCCCTGGCAGGACAGCTCAGCAGCGGGTGCTTCTCCCCCTGCAGGGCTGGATGGTCACAGGTTCAAATCCTCCCCTGGCTGGATCCTGACTCAGAAACGCCCCCCAACCCCCACCCCAGGGCTGGGGCAGGACACAGACACCAAATCGCAGGCCTGGAGTGAGTGCCCGGCCAAGGGCGCCCGGGGGCTCCCCAAAGGCAGGGACACAGGAGATAACACCCAGCCCCTGGCTGCTGGCCAGGGAGGGGCTCCCTACTCTACACCCCTGTGCTGGGGATCCCCAGCGCCCCAGGAAGGGAAAAGCAGAGCGGATGGAGAGCCCAGGACGGGGTGAGGAGACGCTGCAGAGACGGTGGCATGTGGACAGAGGGGGGAGGCCAAAGAGCAGGGCAGGAGGGGCCTGTACCCAGAGCTCCCTGCAGAGCTGGGAGGAGCAGAGTGGCACAGCTGAGCGGAGAGGGGGTTGGATGTCGAGGGGGCTGGGGAAGCAGAGGATAACGGGGAGGGGTCTAGGATTAGGGGGCTCTGGCTCACAGGAAGCATTACACTAATCTGCTGCACGGGGAGCGGGGAGACCCAAGCCCGGCGATGACTGAGGCGGTGCGCCCCCTGCAGGCAGAGTGGGGGCCCAGCTCCTTGCCCTGCAGCGGGGACTCCCCCAGGCTCACGTCTCCTCCCCCCACTGTCCAGGCGCCGCTCAGCCCCCCCCCGCCCCACTCTCCTGGATCCCCGGGCACCCCACTGGCTCACACACGCCCACGGCAGCCGCCCCCTTCGCAGGCACTGCCACGACCGACCGACAACGTGGAAATCAGGAGCAGACAGCGCCTGATTAAAAGCAGCTTGGAGAGCCCGCAGCCAGGACCCCCTCCCCCAGCCCGCAGGGGGAGAGAGCAGAGTCCCCACAGCGCCAGCCCCTGGCTTCCAGTGCCCCCCACCCAGCAACGGGCACAGAGGGAAAGGACGAGCCCCAGGTGACAGTGAGTCATGGCAGATCTGGAAAATGAACCCTGAGTCCTGGCTCCCAGCCCCCCCTGCGCTAACCTACCAGTCCCCACGTCCCTCCCAGAGCCGGGAGAGAACCCAGGAGTCCTGGCTCCCAGCCCCCCCTGCTCTAANTGAAAATGAACCCTGAGTCCTGGCTCCCAGCCCCCCCTCGTCTAACCCACCAGCCCCCACTTCCCTCCCAGAGCCGGGAGAGAACCCAGGAGTCCTGGCTCCCAGCCCCCCCTGAACTAACCTACCAGTCCCCACGTCCCTCCCAGAGCCGGGGAGAGAACCCAGGAGTCCTGGCTCCCAGCGCCCCCTGCTGTAACCACCAGCCCCCACTCCCCTCCCAGAGCCGGGGAGAGAACCCAGGAGTCCTGGCTCGCAGCCCCCCCTGCGCTAACCTACCAGTCCCCACGTCACTCCCAGAGCCAGGAACAGAAAACGATCCCAGGGGCTGGGTTTGCCCCGAAGCAGGAAGCTGGTGAGCGAAGCCTGCTGCAGCAGCTTCCCGGCAGTATGGAGGGCGAGGGCCAGGCCCCGACCTGCCCGCATGCTCCGTCCCGCTGCCCAGCTAAGGGATGCCCGGACACAACCCGGGTGCCATCCCCCTTGGCTCTGTGCTCTCCCCGGAGCTAGAGTAACAAGGGCCAGACTACAGCTCCCAGCATGCACGGCTCCCGCCAGCACCAACCAGCCCATGCCGCCGGCTGGAAAACTGGGTCTCCCCACGGGAGCAGACGCATTCGGGCGCATGCTCTGCCCAGGGGCAGACACTGCCAGCCTGGTCTTTGCAGTCAGAGTCTGGGCCCGTCCCCTGCACCAGGCCCCCCTCCAAGGCACCATCCGCACACAAGCCCCCCCCGCCAGCCCTGCACACAGGTACGTCCCTGCCAGGCTGCCCCACAGAGCCAAGCTGCTCGCAGGAGCCCACGCAGCGCCCTGGAACCATGCCAGCCTACTCCAGCCCAGCCAGGACGCCACACGCATTCCTGAGCTCAGGGCCCCCGCCCACAGGGAGATGCATGCTGCAGTGGGGGGTGTCAGAACCCAGGAGTCCGGGCTCCCAGACCAGTGTTAATCACCTCCCTGGGATCCCTCAGCACAACCATTCTGCTCCAGCACCAGCCCCAGGCACCTGCTGCCTACAGCCACGGGGGGCGGGACGCTGCCCCCAGCAGAGCCACCACCAGCCAAGCACCCCAACGTCCCAGCAGCCCCTTCAATGCCCAACAGCCCCAAAGCCCCAGGCTCTGGCCTCGCTCGTCCCCTGCATGGGCTGGAGCTCTGCAAAGCCAGGCTGGCTTCCTGGACACCTGTGGGGGTAACCATGTGGTCTTGGCAGCGACGGGCCATAGGGATCCCAGGATGGGCACCCTCCCTGGTACTCCCCGCGCCCTGCCATGGTGAGTGCCAGGGTGAGAGGCAGGACGCCTGGCCGGGGCACCGCGGGAACCGTACCTGCAGGCTGAGCGCTATCTGACGGATGTACAGCATGTTGAGGTCCTCCAGGATCCGAAGCCTGTCCTGCATCTCTGCAAACCTGTCCCTCGCCGCCATGTCCATGGGACCGGTTACACCCCCGGCCCGGCCCAGTCCCTGGCAGCCTCAGTGCCCCGGCACAGGCGCCCGCTCGCCAGGGCACAGCCAATGCCCATGGCCACCCCGCCTGGAGGGTCGGGTGCCCCGAGCTCTGCTCCGCTCTAGCTGAGCGCCAGAGGACGGGGCTCCCCGATCTCGCCTGGAGCAGGCGGGTACGTGGGGCAGGCGCGCTGCTTCCTCGCGTTCCCCCTGCCCACGGCTGTATCCGTCAGCGGATTCCCAGCCACCAGCCACGGGCCCAGCTGTGAAGAGAAAAGGCCCATTCATCCCAGCCCCAGTAATGCGCATTTTCCTCCCACAGAACAAGCAGCCAGTGTGCAGGGGCCAGGTCAGCGCCCCCCACTCGCAGCTCAGTGCCAGGGGGGGCAGGGGCCAGGGCAGCGCCCCCCCATTTCCAGCCCAATGCCGGGGGGGGGGGGGCAGGGGCCAGGGAAGCGCCCCCCCTTTCCAGCCCAATGCCGGGGGGGGGGGGCGGGGGCCAGGGAAGCGCCTCCCATTTCCAGCCCAATGCCGGGGGGGGGGGGCGGGGGCCAGGGAAGCGCCTCCCATTTCCAGCCCAATGCCGGGGGGGGGGGGGCAGGGGCCAGGGAAGCGCCTCCCATTTCCAGCCCAATGCCGGGGGGGGGGGGGCAGGGGCCAGGGCAGCCCCCCCCACTCGCAGCCTAGTGCCAGGGGGGGACAGGGGGCAGAGCAGCGCCCCCCACTCGCAGCCCAGTGCCAGGGCCAGGGGGGGCAGGGGACGGGGGGGCAGCGCCCCCCTCTCGCAGCCCAATGCCGGGGGGACAGGGGCCAGGGCAGCGCCCCCTACTTCCAGCCCAGTGCCAGGGGGAACAGGGGCCAGGGCAGCGCCCCCCACTCGCAGCCCAGTGCTGGGGGGGCAGGGGCCAGGGCAGCGCCCCCCACTCGCAGCCCAGTGCCAGGGGGGGACAGGGGACAGAACAGCGCCCCCCACTCGCAGCCCAGTGCCAGTGCCAGGGGCGGACAGGGGGGGCAGCGCCCCCCTCTCGCAGCCCAGTGCCGGGGGGGGGCAGGGGCCAGGGCAGCACCCCCCACTCGCAGCCCAGTGCCAGGGCCAGGGGATGGGGGGGCAGGGAGGGGGCAGCGCCCCCGCGCCCCCCTCTCACAAGCCAGTGCTGGGGGGGGACAGGGGGCAGAGCAGCGCCCCCCACTCGCAGCCCAGTGCCAGGGGGCCCAGGGGCCAGGGCAGCGCCCCCCACTCGCAGCCCAGTGCCAGGGGGCCCAGGGGCCAGGGCAGCGCCCCCCACTCGCAGGCCAGGGCGGGCAGCGCCCCCCACTCGCAGGCCAGGGCCGGGGGGGGCAGGGGATGGGGGGCAGCGCCCCCCGCTCGCAGCCCAGTGCTGGGGGGGCAGGGGCCAGGGCAGCGCCCCCCACTCGCAGCCCAGTGCCAGGGGGGGCNTCAGCCCCTGCCTGGCCCGAGCCTGGCCCGAGCCCACGGGGATGGGCAGGGAGCGGCTGGGCGCCCGGTTCCCCCTGGTTCCCGCCCGGGCCCTGCAGGGGGCTCCCGGCTCGGCCGGGCCCGGGGCTCCCCCTTCTGGTGCAGAGCGGCCCCGGCACGGGCTCGCCCGGAGCCACGCGGCCACTGCGTGGCAGGGGGGGGGGGAGTCCCCGGCCGGGGGGGGCACTGCGGGGTCTGAGCCCATGGGGGGGCGGGGGGGGCTGGCTGCCGGCCTCAGCTCGGGCTTGAGCCCCCCTGGCGGTGCCTGCCCCGTGCCCGGCCCTGCCTTCGCCGGGGGGCTGCGGGCCCAGCCCCGGCCGCGGGTAGCACAGCGGGGCCAGGCAGGGAACCCATCGAACCCAGGACGGCCCCGCACCCGCACCCCGGCCCGGAGAAGCGGGACAGGGAGACAGGTCCCGTCCTACCACCTGAACACAAAGCCCCGCCCGCACCCTGGCGCTTCCCTCGGCGGGACAGACGGGAAACGGCCCCCGCATCGGGGGACAGACGGGAAACGGCCCCCACCCTCCCCAATGTGACACGGGGGACAGACAGCCCCCAGCCCCCCGATAACGCTCAGCCCCCCGAACGCCCAATAACGCTCAGCCCCCAGACAGCCCCAAGCCCCCCGATAACGCCCAGACAGCCCCCGATAATGCTCAGCCCCAAGCCCCCCGATAACGCTCAGCCCCCCGAACCCCCGATAACGCTCAGCCCCCAGACAGCCCCAAGCCCCCCGATAACGCTCAGCCCCCAGACAGCCCCCAAACCCCAAGACGATGCTCAATGCCCAGACGGCCCGCACGCCCCGAGGTGATGCCCGGTGCCCAGATGGCCCCCCCCTTCCCCAAGAGGACACTCAGCGCCCAGATAGCTCCCAACCCCCCCCCCCAATAACGCTCGGCAGCCGGATGGCCCCCTGTGCCCCAGAAAATGCTCAGCGCCCAGATGCCCCCCCCACACCCCGAGATGACGCTCTGCGCCCCCCCCGCCCTCTCTCCTCCTCCGACACGTGGTGCCCACACAAGGCACCTCCGCCCCCAGAACTTTCAGTGCTCACACGGGGCTGAATGTTTGGCATCCAGACAGCGTCCATGTCCCCCCGCCCCACCCCAAACGCTGCCAGCTCTAGCCAGGCTCCAAGCGGGACAGGACTTGTTTAACTAAAACGCCCCCCCCCCGCCCAAATTGCCCCCAGAGCCAGGGCAGTTGTCAGAGACTCCCTGCACCAGGCTCCCAGCTCGGGGGGCTGCTGGTTCCAAACACTTCGAGGGCGCCAGCCGGCAGGGGTCGGGGATGGCGCTTCCCAGGGACCAGCAGGGATGTGAGAGCTCCCTACGGGCAGGAACCGTCTTGCCAGGCCACTCCACCTTGCCTGGGCTTCATGCCAGCCGCAGGCCCTCATCCTCCCCCTCCAGGCACCCAGGAGGCAGATGCTGCCCCAGGCGGGTCTGGGAGCGAGAGCCCCACCCAGACTCCGGAGCCAAGCGCTGAGTGCCAGCCGCAGGCGCCTCAGACCGAGTGCGCCCAGCCCTGAGCAGCCTGCCAGGAGCCCCCATGGCACTGAGCAGGGGGCATCAGGAATCCCCAGCCCATCGGCACCGCACACGTCTCTGGGGACACCACGCGGCACGTAGCCCCCATGCCACGGTCAGGCTGCCTTAAAATCCACGGTGGCCAACTACCCTCTAACCCTGCCCTTTGCCGGCCTTCTGGGTCCATGCCAGAGCCACCTAGGCACAGCCAGCCCCCAGCGTGCCCCCAGACACGCAACACGGCCCACTGGTCTCCTTGCGGGGCGGGGCATCATCTCCCCACAGCCCTGCCCCTGCGGGTGACGGAGCCCTTTAAGGGGGCATCAGTCCGTGGCCCTGAGCAGAGGGTTTGGATGAACAGCTGGCACAGCTGGGGAGGGAAGAACTGGCAAGAGAAGATAGGAGTGCTACAGAGGAAGTTTGCCAATTCCCCTCCCTGCCCCCAGCACAGGCCCTGAAGGCAGAGGGCAGCAGGGGTGAAGGAGGCCGGGGAGAAGGCCGAACACTTCCCCTCCTCCCCTGCCCCGATGAGCTGGGCAGTAAACAGGGATAAGGACCAGCCTGGAGAGAACCAGACTAAAGACTCCAGGGAAGATGGCAGGAACGGTGACTCCGGGGAGAGAGCCCTGCAGAGCCTGGGAGGGGGCGCAGGGGGCTGGGGCCTGAGCCCAGGATGGTGAAGAGTTTCCATTCCTCGGCATTGAGCCTGGACTTTAGGTACCCTGGAGGGGTGAGAGCCCCCAGCCCCCCTGGCACTCTCAAGGCAAACTGGCTGCAATGATGGGTGTTGCCACAAGGGGCGCTCTGAAGCGGTAAGGCTGTCACGGGCACTACCCCCAAACCTGTCCCATCCCGCAGCTCCTGGGGTGGCCATAAGAGCTCTCACCTGCCCTGATCGGCACACCAGGGGGTGCTCAAACCCACCCTCCCCTGTACAAGGTGGAGCCAGGGAGAGACACCTGGCCAGGTGCCGGGGGATGGGATGGGTGGGACCAGCAGCCATGTCCCAGCTCCACATGGGGATTCGATCCTGGAGCCCCTGCGCAGAGCTGGCAGTGCCAGGGGTGCAGGCTGCTCAGGGCAGTAGGGCCCGCAAGGCCTGGCCCAATCCCTTGCTGGCAGATCCCAGACCCATAATCCTCTGCAACTGAGGCAGGGAGGGAAGCCACAGCACGTCCTGGCCCTGTGTGAGCCAGGCTAGGGCCAGGCAGCCTCGAGGTAGGAGGTGCTGTCCTGCGGCACGGCCCTGCCCTGCACACACACTACAGCTGGCCGGGAACCCATTCTCCAGTGAGAAGTTTCAACCAACAAACGTTTCTTTTAGTTGGAGGGCAGGGGGTGGGGGGGATGACAACGCTTGAGCAGGTGCAGGCATGGGGGTGGGGTTGGTTGGTTGGTTTTTGGGAAAAGCCATCGCTGTGGGGAAACATCTGGAGGGACCATCTTCTACCAGCTGTAACGCCAACAGCCTAGAGCCACGAGAGCCAGGGCTGGGCTAGCAGGGGGCTGCGGTTCGGGATTGGGGGCACCAGCAGAACATGGAGGGAAGGTTGCACAGCCCTTTTGATTTTGTCTGACTGACTCTCTCCCCCCTGGGGTTTTCCTTAATTAGGAGTATGGTGGAATATTGTGTCCAGTTCTGGGTGCCACATTTCAGGAAAGATGTGGACAAATTGGAGAGAGTCCAGAGAAGAGCAACAAAAATGATGAAAGGTCTGGAGAACATGACCTAGGAGGGAAGATTGAAAACATTGGGTTTGTTCAGTCAGGAGAAGAGAAGACTGAGAAGGGACATAACAGTTTTCAAGTACATAAAAGATTGTTACAAGGAGGAGGGAGAAAAATTGTTCCAATTAGCCTCTGAGGACAGGACAAGAAGCAATGGGCTTAAATTGCAGCAAAGGCGGTTTAGGTTGGACATTAGGAAAAGTTCCAAACTGTCAGGGTGGTTAAGCACTGGAATAAATTGCCCAGGGAGGTTGTGGAATCTCCATCATTGGAGATGTTTAAGAGCAGGTTGGACAAACCCGTCAGGGATGGTCTAGCTAATCCTTAGTCCTGCCTTGAGTGCAGGGGACTGGACTAGGTGACCTCTCGAGGTCCCTTCCAGTCCTATGATTCTATGAACACACACAGCCAGTGGGGCTGGGGCTGGGCTGGGCATGGGAAGAGGCGACGGGCAGTGAGCAGCTCGAAGGCTAGCGAACAGGAGCGGCTAACGGGAGTTTTGCAAGGGAGTTTAGAGGGGCAGCCCCTGATACAAACAAAACATCAAAGGAATGAGCTGTAGGAGTAAGACGACAATGCAGGCAGAAGTCCAATAACAGAGTGGGGGCTACCCAGTTTATTGCACCCAATGCAGCATGTCTGATTACCTGCCCTATGGGCGGCTGGCTTAGGGGTGCATTCGGTGCAAGGAGCTCCTGGCCCTCAGAGACCATGTACGGGCTTTGGAGGCCAGAGTGGCTAAACTGGAGGAGCTAAGGGAGACAGAGAGGTACATAGATTAGACTTTCTGGGACACCGTAGAACGGTCCCACCCTTGGTCTGACAGCCTCTGTGCTGCTGAGGAGGATGAAAGTCTCAGGAAAGGAGAACATCCAACACGAGCAAAGGGAAACGATTGAGGTACATGTGATAGAGGTATACATAGGTACCAATGACATAGGGAAGGGTAGGTGAGAGGTCCTAGAGGCCAAATTTAGGCTGCTAGGTAAGAGACTGACATCCAGGACCTCCATGGTAGCCTTCTCTGAAATGCCTCCAGTTCCACGTGCAGGGCCAGTTAGACAGGCAGAACTGCAGGGTCTCAATGCGTGGATGAGACAATGGTGTAGGGAGGAGGGGTTTAGATTGATTAGGAACTGGGGAAACTTTGGGGAAAGGGGGAGCCTATACAGGAAGGATGGGCTTCACCTCAACCAAAATGGAACCAGATTGCTGGCACTTGACATTAAAAAGGTCGTAGAGCAGTTTTTAAACTAAGGGCTGGGGGAAAGCCGACAGGTGCAGAGGAAAACGTGGTTCGGACAGAGACATCCCTTAGGGGAAGATCTATTAATGGAGATTCTCTATGTCCTAGTAAGGAGGAGAGGATGGAAGATGATAAAATATGGGTAGGATCAGATGAGAAACAGTCAAATGAAAAAAATTCCCGTTCAATTACATCATGTAATGGCAGACAGCTAAAAAGTGACAAGTTTTTAAAGTGCTTATATACCAATGCTAGAAGTCTAAATAATAAGATGGGTGAACTAGAGAGTGCCTCATATTAAATGAGGATATTGATATAACGGGCATCACAGAAACTTGGTGGAATGAGGATAATCAATGGACACAGTAATACCAGGAGACAAAATATATCGTAAGGACAGAACAGGTCGTGCTGGTGGGGGAGTGGCACTATACATGAAAGAAAACATAGAATCAAATGAAGTAAAAGCCTTAAATGAACCAAACTGTCCCATAGAATCTCTCTGGATAGTAATTCCATTCTCTAATAATAAGAATATAGCAGTAGGGATATATACCACCTAACCAGGATGGTGATAGTGACTGTGAAATGCTCAGGGAGATTAGAGAGGCTATTAAAATAAACTCAATAATAATGGGGCATTTCAACTATCCCCATACATGTCATGACTGGGTACATGTCACCTCAGGACGGGATGCAGAGATAACGTTTCTTGACACCTTAAATGACTGCTTCTTAGAGCAGCTAGCCCTGGAACCCACAAGAGGAGAGGCAATTCTTGATTTAGTCATAAGTGGAGCACAGGATCTGGTCCAAGAGATGAATATAGCTGGACGGCTTGGTAATAGTGACCATAACATAATTAAATTTAACATCCTTGTGGCAGGGAAAACTCCACAGCAGCCCAAACTGTAGCTTTTAATTTCAGAAAGGGGAACTACACAAAAATGAGGAGGTTAGTTAAACAGAAATTAAAAGGTGCAACGCCAAAAGTGAAATCCCTGCAAGCTGCATGGAAACTTTTTAAAGACACCATAATAGAAGCTCAACATAAATGTATACCCCAAATTAAAAAAACAGAGAGAACCAAAAGTGCCACCATGGCTAAACAACAAAGTAAAAGAAGCAGTGAGAGGCAAAAAGGCATCCTTTAAAAGTGGAAGTTAAATCCTAGTGAGGAAAATAGAAAGGAGCATAAACTCTGGCAAGTGAAGTGTAAAGATACAATTAGGAAGGCCAAAAAATAATTTGAAGAACAACTAGCCAAAGACTCAAAAAGTAATAGCAACATTTTTTTTAATTACATCAGAAGCAGGAAGCCTGCTAAACAGCCAGTGGGGCCACTGGACGATCGAGATGCTAAAGGAGCACTCAAGGACGATAAGGCCATTGCAGAGAAACTAAATGAATTCTTTGCCTCGGTCTTCATGGCTGAAGATGTGAGGGAGATTCCCAAATCTGAGCCATTCTTTTTAGTTGAAAAATCTGAGGAACTGTCCCAGATTGAGGTGTCATTAGAGGAGGTTCTGGAACAAATTGATAAACTAAACAGTAATAAATCACCAGGACCAGATGGTATCACCCAAGAGTTCTGAAGGAACTCAAATGTGAAATTGCAGAACTACTAACTGTAGTTTGTAACCTATCATTTAAATCAGCTTCTGTACCAAATGACTGGAGGATAGCTAATGTGACACCAATTTTTAAAAGGGCTCCAGAGGTGATCCTGGCCAGTAAACATGACTTCAGTACCCGGCAAACTGGTTGAAACTATAGTAAAGAACAAAATTGTCAGACACATAGATGAACATAATTTGTTGGGGAAGAGTCAACATGGTTTTTGTAAAGGGAAATCATGCCTCACCAATCTACTAGAATTCTTTGAGGGGGTCAACAAGCATGTGGACAAGGGGGATCCAGTGTATATAGTGTATTTAGATTTTCAGAAAGATAAGGTCCCTCACCAAAGGCTCTTAAGCAAAGTAAGCTGTCATGGGATAAGAGGGAAGGTCCTCTCATGGATTGATAAGTTAAAAGATAGGAAACAAAGGATAGGAATAAACGGTCAGTTTTCAGAATGGAGAGAGATAAATAGTGGTGTCCCCCAGGGATCTGTACTGGGACCAGTCCTATTCAACCTATTCATAAATGATCTGGGAAAAGGGGTAAACAGTGAGGTGGCAAAATTTGCCGATGATACAGAATTACTAAAGATAGTTAAGACCCAGGTAGACTGCGAAGAGCTACAAAAGGATCTCTCAAAACTGGGTGACTGGGCAACAAAATGGCAGATGAAATTCAATGTTGATAAATGCAAAGTAATGCACATTGGAAAACATAATCCCAACTATACATATAAAATTATGGGGTCTAAATTAGCTGTTACCGCTCAAGAAAGATCTTGGAGACACTGTGGATAGTTCTCTGAAAACATCCACTCAATGTGCAGCGGCCGTCAAAAAAGTGAACAGAATGTTGGGAATCATTAAGAAAGGGATAGATAATAAGACAGAAAATATCATGTTGCCTCTCAGGGCCGGTGCTCCCATTAGGCGACCTAGGCGGTCGCCTAGGGCACTGCTATTTTGGGGGCACCTGCGCCCCCGCCGCCCGTAGAAATTTGGGGGCGGGACCTTCCGCCGCCGCTGTTGGGGGCGGGATTTCGGGGGCGGGACCTTCCGCCGCCTAGGGCGCCGGCAAAGCTGGCGCCGCTACTGTTGCCTCTATATAAATCCATGGTACGCCCAGATCTTGAATACTGCCTGCAGATATGGTCGCTCCATCTCAAAAAAGATATATTGGAATTGGAAAAGGTTCAGAAAAGGGCAACAAAAATGATTAAGGGTATGGAACGATTAGAGGAGAGATAATAAGACTTGGACTTTTCAGCTTGGAAAAGAGACGGCTAAGGAGGGATACGATTGAGGTCTATAAAATCATGACTGGTGTGGAGAAAGTAAATAAGCAAGTGTTGTTTACTCCTTGGCAGAACACAAGAACTAGGGGTCACCAAATGAAATTAATAGGCAGCAGGTTTAAAACAAACAAAAGGAAGTATTTCTTCACACAACGCACAGTCAACCTGTGGAACTCCTTGCCAGAGGATGTTGTGAAGGCCAAGACTATAACAGGGTTCAAAAAAGAACTAGATAAATTCATGGAGGATAGGTCCATCAATGGCTACTAGCCAGGATGGGCAGGGATGGTGTCCCTAGCCTCTGTTTGCCAGAAGCTGGGAATGGGCAACAGGGGATGGATCACTAGATGATTACCTGTTCTGTTCATTCCCTCTAGGGCACCTGGTATTGGCCACTGTTGGAAGACAGGATACTGGGCTAAATGGACCATTGGTCTGATCCAGTATGGCCATTCTTATGAGTGGGGCCTGATTTAGTCTTACCCCCAAAATACAGTTTGTCTGATTGATCGTGGACATTTAATGAGTCTCTCAATGGGGTGGGCTGGGCTGGAGTGTTGGGCTGGGCTGTTTTCTGGTTTGTGGAAATAATACAAGTGTTTTTAGGGGGTGGGTGCAGGGTCAAGGCCGGCTCCTGGTACTGGGGGCAGGCCAGGGTTGGCTGGCGGGGAACAAGGCAAGGGTAGTGACATCAGCAGGGGACTGCTGGGGTCAGGTGAGAGCGAGGCAGCAGCTTGCTGGGAGGGGGGGGTAGGGTGACCAGACAGCAAATGTGAAAAATCGGGATGGGGGTGGGGGCTAATAGGAGCCTATATAAGAAAAAGACCCAAAAATCAGGACTGTCCCTATAAAATCGGGACATCTAGTCACCGAGGGGGCGCGGGGGGGGGGGGGAAGGGGGCATTAGCCTTCAGAAGTGCCAGTCCCAGCCTTGCCCTAGGCAGCAGAGCGGGAATTCCCAGCTCCAGGAGAGAATCAGGCCTTTGTTCCACCTGCTGCCAGGTACAGTTCCCCTGGGAGAGGAGCTGGAGTTAACCCTTTCCATGCACAGGGCTGGGCGTGTGCTAGGCTGTCTGGGGACCCTGCAGCGGGAAGGGGAGAACCCGGGACCCAGCACCATGGCCCAGGGGGTGCAGCAAGTCCCTTGTGACCCAGGTCTCTCTCCCGCCCCTCCTGGGAGGGGAGCAGGGGATGGGCAGGTGACTCAGGCTGGGTCTACAATAGGAAATTAGGTCAGTTTAACTCCATCACGGAGGGGTGGGGAAATCCCCAAGCAGTGTAATTCGGCCAACCTGAGTCCCCAGGTGGCCAGTCCTGGGTGGATGGAAGAACTCGGCCGTCGAGCGGTGGATTAACTGCGCCCACAGGAGAGCCCCTCCTTCCCCACGGGGCAGACAGCGCCACACTGACGCGCTGCAGCATCTTAAGGGTGGACCAGGCCTCGGTGCCCGGTGCTGGCAGACGGCTGCTCCCATCCCAGAGCACAGACAGGGGCTGGGAGACTCCTGGGCTAAGGAGTGTGCCCTGCAACCAGCCCCAGCTTCCCCCCACAGAGCCCAGACACCCCTTCCCCAGCCACTTGGCCACCCCTGGACCCTCCTCAAGGTGAGGCGGCAGAGGCAGGCAGCCCCCCGGCATGTGGGGAGCAGACAGTCAGATGCTAGGTGTCCACGGCCCTGCTGGGGCTCGTGGTCGAGGCCCCACGGGCACTTCCTGGGGCACATACTTTTGCTTCTAGGGATGGGAAGGGGGGGCAGAGGGCTCCCCCCAGCTGTAACGCTTCTGCCGATGACCCTGCACCCCCCTGGCCCCACGGGGCTGGCCGACACTCAGAGGGAACGAGGACGCGCTGCAGCCGGGCACAGGGTGGGCATGAACTCCTCCTCTGCGGCCCCACAAGCAGCACTGGAGAGACTCAGCAGGGATGCAGGGCAGGAACCCAGGCTAGGGACCAGAGCCTGCCACCTGGGGGCAGAGTTCTCAGCATGACACAGCATGACTCGCAGGCAGGACTCAGCTCTGAGCCGCCCACGGCCCCCAGCCACAACCAGTCCAGGCCTGGCTTCCCCAGGAGCCGTGCTGGGTGGGGCAGGCGCCCCACGGGTTTGGTTTCCACCAGTCTGATGTATCCTGTGCTGTCATGCGGGGAGCTGCTGGGGGGGGGGGGGCAGAGCCAGGCCTGGGCCCCCCACTGAGGCCCAGGTTTCAGTCCTAGATCTCGCCCCTGGTGCTGGGCACGCTGGGTACGCTGGGCCCAGCACCATGCTGCTTGGGGCTCGCTCTGAGTCTGCAGCGGCTGAGTGCCCCTGTGGGACATCGACAGGCCGGGAACCCCACCAGCCAGAGCCCACCCCCAGCTGCCCCCCCACCCCCAGAGTCACTGAGCAGGCCTGGCAGGGAGGAGTCAGGTCTGAAATCCCATGAGTCCCAGGGAGAGATGGGAGGCCTGGCCCAGCTCAGCCTGGCTCCAGCAGAGAGAAGGGGCTCGCCCAGGGTCACACAGCCAGGAGGAAAACCCAGGAGTCCTGACTCCCAGTCCCACCCTCTCCCTCCTAGCACCCCTCAAACGGCGGCTCGGCTTCACCCCTCTCTGTCTGAGAAGGGGCAATGGCAGCACCCCGCCCTACAGGCGGCAGAGCACTGTGCCTGGGGGGCAGCCACCTCCTTCCGCTCCCCCCGGCTGCCGACAGGGGGCACTGCCACCACAGCAGCACAGCCGTCCCCCAGCGGGGACCCCAGGCGGCAGGCCAGTGACACCCCTTGCCGGGGGGCCAGCCCCCTGCCAATCCCCCCTGGCTTGTTGCCCAGTTAGAGCAAGTTAAATGGCCTTGAAGTCAGTGAGAAACCCAGTTTCCCGGTCCCGTGGCCGGCGGCCGCCTGAGCATGATCTCAGCAGGGTCTGGCTTGGCCAGCGGGTGGGTGGAAGGCCTGGAAGTCCCCAGGTGCCGCAGGGTGGGGGCTCCGGAGGGGGCGCTCTGCTCTCCCCTCAGTGCTGACCCCAATGCTCCAGCGAGGCGCTGCGGGCGGGGGAGGCAGCGGGGGGGGAGGCATCTCCTCAGTCTCTCCACACGCTGTGACCCCAGGCGCCAGGCCACTCGCTCAGACCTGGAGAGGGTGGGCCAAGGGCTCCTGGGCCAGGGGCGCCTCGGATGGAAAGAGGAGGGTCAGGTGGGGGGAATCTGTCCCCCCACTTTAAGCGGTGCTCTGCAGACCCGGCTGACCCCAGCAACCCAGCACAGGGAAGGACTGTGCTGCAAGGATGGGGAGCGCCGTAGGGGGACTCTCCCCTGGCAGTGCTGACCCCAATGCTCCCGTTAGGGGGCTGTGGGGCAGGGATAGGGGGCTCCATGGGGCAGGGATAGGGGGCTCCGTGGGGCAGGGATAGGGGGCCCCGTGGGGGGCTCTCCCCTGGCAGTGCTGACCCCATTGCTCCCATTAGGGGCTGTGGGGCAGGGATAGGGGGCTCCATGGGGGGCTCTCCCCCAGCAGTGCTGACCCCAATGCTCCCATTAGGGGGCTGTGGGGCAGGGATAGGGGGCTCTGTGGGGGGCTCTCCCCCGGCAGTGCTGACCCCAATGCTCCCATTAGGGGGCTGTGGGGCAGGGATAGGGGGCTCCGTGGGGGGCGCTCTCCCTGACCCCAATGCTCAGCGCTGCACTAGGGGGCTGCGGGGCCGTAACAAGGTCTGTTTGGGGAGGCCCAAAAGCCCACAGAGGGTCACTCAAACTTCCCGGCCCCAGAACTGCCCAGCCCAGGGGCAGGGCCAGCACCTGGGGCCGGAGCGTGGTGCGGTCGGACGCAGGTGAGAGCGGAGACCCGGGGGAGGAGGAGCCGGAGCCGGGCGAGGCGCAGGGGGAAGCGGGGGACCCGGGGGTTCGGGGCTGGGCGGGGGGCGCTGCATGGGGGGGTTCCTACCTGGGGGGTGTCCCCGAGGAGGCTGAGCCTGAAGCGGCCCCTCCGGATCTCCATCTCCAGGGCTGAGCCCCGCGCCACGGTCACTCGGCTCCGGTGGTTCCGGCAGAACATCCTGGCGCAGCCGGGACCGGCCCGATCCAAACGTCTACGGGGGGATCGGAGCCGCTGTGGTCCGGGCTGCAACCCGCAGCGGAGGGGCGGGAACCTGCGGTCCCGGTTCCGATCACCCCGGCCCGGTCCCCACTGGTTCGGTTCCGAGCTCACTGCCCCGGCCCGGATCTGCGCGCTCGGTCCCGCTCCCGATTCCCAAGGGAAGTCTCCAAACTTCGAGTCAAACTCCTCCTCCCCCCCGCCCCCGGGCGGCACCTGGCGGGGGCGGGCAGCGCTGCAGCCCCGAACCGAACCGAACCGGGCCCGGGCGGCACCTGGCGGGGGCGGGCAGCGCTGCAGCCCCGCACAAGGAGCAGGCTGCTTTTATAAAGAACCATCCAGGGCCTCCCTGGGCGGGCACAGAGAGAGTCATGAAGCCAGCTGGGGTGGGCTGGCCCCGGGGTGCTGGTTCCCTAGGGCGGGGATCTGGGTCAGAATCCCCTGGGGCGGGGGCCTGCGGAGCTAGGCAGCAGCAGGCACCGAGGAACCCGTGCAGAGAGTTGGCAGGAGCCCCATGGCACTGCCAGGCCTGCAGAGGGGACAATGGGACAGTGTGAGACAGCACATGGGAGTGTGTTGGGGTGGTGGTGAGTGTGTCATTGTGAGGGGACGTACGTGTGTGTCTGCCAGGGTACCTGGGCGTGTCCCTGTGTGTGTGCCCATGTGAGTGCACGGGGGGGTGAGTGTGTCATTGTGAGGGGACGTACGTGTGTGTGTGCCAGGGGTACCTGGGCATGTCCCGGTGTGCCCATGTGAGTGCACGGGGTGGTGGTGAGTGTGTCATTGTGAGGGGACGTACGTTTGTGTGTGCCAGGGTACCTGGGCGTGTCCCGGTGTGCTCATGTGAGTGCACGGGGGGGTGAGTGTGTCATTGTGAGGGGACGTACGTGTGTGTCTGCCAGGGTACCTGGGCGTGTCCCTGTGTGTATGCCCATGTGAGTGCACGGGGGGATGCACGCCAGCATGTGGGCCCATGTGTACGTGCGAGCCTGTGCGGGTAGATGGATGCCTGCACACGCCCATACATGTGTGTACACCAGCGCGTGTGTTAGTGACTGTCCCCCTGCACACTTGTGTATAGAATTGGCTCAGACACTGTGGCCCCAAAGGTGCTGGGCTAATTCCTGGGTTGGCTCTGCCCAAGGCTGCACAACGCTGGGCCCCTGTCCCCCCACCCGAAATGGCTGGATCTGCTTGGTAGGGGCCCCATCACACTCCTCCTCCCTGCAGTGCCAGGCACGCCCCGTGTGTGTGTGCAGCCCCATGCGTGGACATACCCACGTGTAACACCCTTGCACGCACACACACACACACAAAGAGCTTTGCACACCACCCCTGTGTGCACGTGACAGGCACACACCACAATTCCTATTTCCACCCACACCCTTCACATATTTGCTGACTCTTATCATGTCCCCTCTGTGCCAAGCCAGACGGATTTAGCTCCTTTAATCTGTCCTCGGGCAGTGACCCAACCTCGGCAGCTCTGTGGCGCTTCTCGGAGCTCCCTGCACTTCCTCACTCTCCGGGGGCTGAGGGGCCCGGAGCAGCGCACACCAGCCTGGGCAGGCTCTCCCCGAGCTGCACGGAGAGGAACTCAGGCCTGCATGCAGCTGGGCCCCCCGCCCGGCCATCCTTTGCTCCATCCATTTCTGGCCTTTACTGTAGCTCGACTGGGAGCTCTCTGGGGCAGGGACTGTGCCTCTGGGTCTGTGAAGCCCCCTGCACAACAGGGCCTGACCCTGGCTCTGGCCCATGCACCCACTGCAACAGAAACAGTAATGGCAGTTGGGGAGGGTTGAGCCCTCTGGAAGCCTGGGAGGCTCCTGCGGGGGGCAGCTGCCTGGGTGATGGTTGGTTGCAGCAGGGCTGTGTTGCTGACCCTGCCAGCTCACAGCGCTGCATCATTAACCTGTGGAACTCACTGCCACAGGCTCTCTCTGAAACAAAGAGCTTAACGGGGTTCCAAGAAGATTGGATGCTCCTGGGCAGCAATTGTCAGGATCAGGCATGCCAGGGCTCCCAGGCATGAGCTTAGCTCTGCCAGGGACAGGAAGGAACATAGTGAATTAGGGCATCTTTAGAAATTCCAGCCTCAGGGACTATTCCCTTCCTTTGCCTCCTGCCCATGGCTCCTCCTGCTGGCTAAGGGATCGGGCCACACAGCAACTCCACAAAACTGTGAAACCCACATGGGGAAAAAACTCTCCCTAAATAGGCCCCATGTGATACCAGCCTGGAGGGGAAAATCCAGCATCCTGGGGTGGGAGGAGCAGAACACACACACACACACACGGCTCCGCTCCCACCCCCTGCATACAAGCAGGGGCAGGGCAGGCAGAGGCTGCACCATTACACAGACAGCAGCTCGCTTGGGAGCTGTATAAGCAGCCAGGTTGCCTTGGGCTGTGAGCGTCTCAGATCTCACCAGCTAGGCTCTGGTCAGTGCCTGGATGGGCGACTTCCAGGGAAAATCCAAGGTGCTTCAGGCAGTGTGGGATGGGGGTGGGGGGTCCAGTAGGGGGCGCTCTCCCCTCCCGGGCACAGTGCGGGGGGGTGGGCTGTGCTACAGGGAGTGAGGTGAGGGAGGGGCGCTCTGTCCTCTGAGTCCCCCCATTCAACTCGCCTTTGCCCTGGTGCTTATACAAAACTTGACAAGCCTTAGCTGAGAGCAGTGCCCGGCCTGCCTTGCCTCGCCGGTTCCTCGTGCTGCCCCGTCCGTCCGTCTGTCTGTCTCTTGAGTCACGGGCTGGTTTGGTTGAAAAAATGCTCCCGCTCGCACTGCAATCTCCATTTGTTTGTGAGTCACTGTGACTCAGCCTGACACCCACTCGGAGCGATTCGGGGACCGTCGGGCCTGCTGTGTGGCCCAGGCCATCGCATTCCCCCCAGCTGCCCTCGCAGTGAGCCCAGGAACCGGGGCTGCATTGAAGCATCTTCCAGCAGGGCCTGGGCTAAGGACGTACGAGGCGCGAAGCTGTATTACGAAAATCTGCTGGGTCAGGACTCAGGAGTAAGGTCGGTGTGTGGACCCACCACTGCTAGCAGGGCCTGACGCAGGTACCCCCCAGACAGACACAAGGGGAAACAAAGGGAATCCGGCACTTAGACCTCACAAGGGTTGTTCCAAAAAGCAGCAGCATCCTCAGAAAAACTAGTTCAGGGGATTCCTCTGGAGGGAGGGGGGAAGGGAGGAGCAGTGGAAACTTACCAGGAGTAGAACAAAAGAGACCAGGTGACCAAGGGGAGTTTAAATCGAGAAACAGACAGTCAGGAACACGCCAGGGGGCATCTTTTCTTCAGTCCAGGAGGGAGAGATCACCCAGCAGTAGCAGCTTTCTGGGGCAGCAGAGGCAGGCAGCTTTTCCTGAGCCCAGATGGCCCCAGTGATTCCGGACAACCCAAGGGACTCATGCCCTAGCCCAGAGAATGCCCTGGAGTGGTGAGGAAACTGAGGCAGGGGCATGCATTGAGTGTTTATTGCTTGGTAGGATCTGTGCTCTCCTGTGCTTTACACGATTAAGTATAAAAGAGAATAAATGTGTTAGACTGGGCAAAGTGTGAGTGTGCGTTGACTGCTTCACAACTACTGCTTGCCCCTGAGAGTGAAACTGAGCAGAACCTTCACGCCTTCGGGGCGAGTGTGTGTTTAAGTACCGGGGAGTCTGAAGGGTCGGGGCTGCACCCAGAAGTGCTCAACAGCAGGTTTCAACACTCAGAGCGTCTGCACCTGGCCGGAGAGTGTGCCTAGGGACCCTGAGATTGGGGCAGTGGCGGGACTCCATTAACACCCCCAGGGTATCCAGAGCACAGAGATCTGGATTCCTCTCACAGCAGTCCTAGCGGGTGGCCAGGCTGGGGGTGCAGTAGGATCGGCGACAGGTATTCAGTCTGGCTTTGAAGCCATCCAAAGATGGAGAATCCCCAGTGGAGTGGTTAATCACCTGCACCAGTAAGGAATTGTGCCTAATTTGGGAAATATTCACCATCAGAGTGAAGGGCTGTGAATTCCTGGGGGGTGGGGCAGATTGCTGTGTGAGGCTGGCCTGGAGGCTAATGGGTCCCATCTCAGTGCCTTGATGGAAAATCCCCTGAGCAGCCGCACCTGTAAATGAACACAATTGTACGTGTGGGCATTTCTGCAATACTGGGAACACGCCTAGCGCTATCCAGCTGTGCCCAGCAAGCACCCGGTTCCCTGTCCCAAAGCCCCTGCGTGGTGTCCCGCGGTCTGGAGCTGCTCACAACCGTGAGTACCGACTTCAGGGCAGACACCCAGGGGCCCCAGCCAATTGGGGAGCCCTGGAAAAATGGGCACCCATGTGCCCTGACCCACTCTGCCTGCCTGGTGCTCCTGCCAGGGAGCAGTGTCAGGGCGTGGGGGCTTGGCCCGCTCTGCCTGCCTGCCCAGCACTGGGGGGCAGGGCAAGCCCCAACCCCATTTCCCTGGCAGGAGTGGGGGGAGCAGGGCGGGGCTGCTGGCGGAAGGGGTATAATAATAATATAATATATGGAGATATACCTACCTCATAGAACTGGAAGGGACCCTGAAAGGTCATTGAGTCCAGCCCCCTGCCTTCACTAGCAGGACCAAGTACTGATTTTGCCCCAGATCGCTAAGTGGCCCCCTCAAGGATTGAACTCACAACCCTGGGTTTAGCAGGCCAATGCTCAAACCACTGAGCTATCCCTCCCCCCACTTGCTGTGGCCCAGGGCCCCACAAAAGTTTAATCCGCCTCTGCAGATACCCCAGGCTGGTGTGTGTCAGCTTGTGAAACATTAATTCCTGGATCATTATAACAATCTCACCCTGGAGTCACAGACAGTCCCCTCAGACTCTCCAGTCTGTCCTGCCACCCAGACAAACTGGATTCAGTGATAAACGGTCAGTTACACCAAAACTCACACCACATTCCAGTCTCAAGAGACCAGTTACTTACCCCCAGATCAACCGTTACGCTAGATCTTACACTGAAGACAATGCCAGTAGCCAATCCTGTAATAAACCATCTCAAGGTTTATTAACTAAGAAAAATAAATAAGAGCGTTATTTACAGGGTAAAGCCAGCAACCATCTGCACACAAATGAGTTACCATCTAAATCCAAAGAGTGAGCAAGTGGTAGTGATTTGTCAGTTCAAAGTATCTTTTAGGGCAGACCCAGGGGTAAACCCTGGGGGTCTCAGTTAAGAGTCTCTGGCCCAGTCAGAGTTCAAACAACCAGGAGAGAGGAGGGTGGAGCTTCCCTGCAGGTAGCATTTCCCAGGTGAAATAGGGCCATTAACCAATCCTGTGTATTGGGATATTCCTTGATGCCCCATCTGATTTTATAGGCCTTCTGGATGGGTGGTGGGGAGGGGAACCGATTCCCATGCCTGAGTTCACAAATACAGAGCAAACATTTTCAAAGTTATAAAGTAAAACTGACATGTTTTCTTATAGCCTGGAACCCAGATATCAAAGTGAGATGAACGCAGGCAGCAACATGCATTTCCTAGTCTAAACCCTAAATACATCCTTAGAAGACTAACACCTGTTTGAGGAAGATTAACATAGGGGTGACCTGGTCTGGGCTCCGGCTATGATACTGCCAGTTCTTAGCTAACGCCTGCAGCCTGGGGAAGACCTGGCACCTGGCCCAGCAGAGTCACACATGGGACACACCGAGGAGCACTGGGTTGGAAGGGACTTTGCCTGTGTTGAATGGGAGGCGAGGGAGGGAGCTAGGAGGGTGCGTGGGGAGACTTTGGACCCTCTGGGCTGGATGTAATCAGGCAATACAAGGCCTGGGGGAAGGACCAATGATCAGCAGCAAGTCTGCAGCGAAGGGGCAGGAGACTGACCCTCGCACGTGAGGGCCTATGCCCAGTGCAAACGCATTGCCCCAGGAAGGCCGAAGTGTCAACACCCACAGAAACGCTGGGTCCCTTTTCCCAGCTCCGTTCCGACAACACTGGACCCAGGGCCGGTGCAACCCATTAGGCGACCTAGGCGGTCGCCTAGGGCACTGCTATTTTGGGGGCGCCGGCGCCCCGGCCGCCTGTAGAAATTTGGGGGCGGGGCCTTCCGCCGCCGCTGTTGGGGGCGGCATTTCGGGGGCGGGACCTTCCGCCGCCGCTGTTGGGGGCGGCATTTCGGGGGCGGGACCTAGAGCTGGCGCCGCTACTGACTGCACCGAGCAGACGCGGGGACAGCGTGTGGCCAAGGGAGCCCCTGGGTTCACAGGCAGGGTGAATGAAGGCCCCTCATTCCCATTCCCGGGCAGCTGCCCACCCTGGAGTCTTCTTAGCAAATACATCCTCACGCACACGCGGGCAGGGCTAGTCCCCCCATTTACAGGTGGAAACTGAGGCCCAGGGAGACCAAGGGACGTACCAAAGTCACAGGGAGTTTGGGACAGAGCAGGAACTTGACCCCAGGCCCCACAGGCTAATGCCCAAAGCCCTGGACCATCCTTCCCCTCATGTCACTAGCTGCTTCAGGCAGTGAAATCAGACGCTTCTGTGCATGGACCCCCAGTTGCGTTGCCCCCACTCCTTCCAATGCCAGAGAAGCCGCAGGCCGTCGCACGAGGTCTCCCCCAGTGCACACCCAGTGAAAGTGCTCATTGCACTGGCTGCTCTCCATGCTCCTCCTCTCCCACTACAATCCTCTTTGCAAATCTGCTCACCCTATTCCTAGGGCCTCTGCCTGCAGGGTGGGGAGACTTGTGCCTTCTGCTGCCCTTCTCTCTATGTAAGCACTTCCCCAGGCCCTATCAGCATGGTACGCGCCTCACAATGGAGGCAGGCCAGGGCTACCCTCATTGCGCAGGCAGGAACTGGGGCACAGTGAGTCTAAGTGACTTAGCCGAGGTCACACAGAGAGTCTTGGACAGAGCCAGGAATTGAACTCCTAAGTCCCAGGGTGGGAATCCCACCTGATCCCTTGTCCCAGTCCAGTGCCCTTTTACCATTACCCATTATTTGCACTGCAGTGGCGTGTGGGCCCCATCACGGAGCAGGACTCCCTCACGCCAGGCACTGTACCAGCATAGAACAAATAAAGATGGTGTCTGCCCCGAACAGCTGACAATCTAGACCAGGGGTCGGCAACCTTTCAGGAGTGGTGTGCCGAGTCTTCATTTATTCACTCTGATTTAAGGTTTCACGTGCCGGTCATACATTTTAACGTTTTTAGAAGGTCTCTTTCTATGAGTCTATAATATATAACTATACTATTGTTGTATGTAAAGTAAATAAGGTTTTTAAAATGTTTAAGAAGCTTCATATAAAATTAAATTAAAATGCAGAGCCCCCCGGACCGGTGGCCAGGACCCAGGCAGTGTGAGTGCCACTGAAAATCAGCTCGCGGGCCGCCTTCGGCACCCGTGCCATAGGTTGCCTACCCCTGATCTAGACTCTCCTCCCTTTCACCAGCTCGGTGGCTCCCCATGTGCAGGAGGCGGCCCCCCCAGCCCCCTTGCACCAAGCCCACATGCCCTGGAGTAGCGCCAGCAGCAGGCTGTGTTGGAAGCAGGCTCTGCCAGTCCCCGGGGGGGGGGAATGGGTCACCCCCCCTAAGCCAGGGATGGGGGAGGCTCCTGCTGGCTGGGACAGGGTGGGAAGGGGGAATTCTGTACTGGCTGCCAGTGGGTCAGAGCCTGGCTGGGGTTGGGGGCTGTAGGACCCCGGTGCTGCTCCCTAGTGCGCAGGCCACGCACCCCACTTGGGCAGCTCCTCTCGGACCTTTACTCTAGCCCGGTCACAAAGTGCCCAGAGGCGTGTTTCTAGAGGGAGCCCTTTAGCAGGGGACTGCGCCCCGAACAAAGATGGCCGCTGGCCACGGGGGAATGTTCAGCGACAGAGCGCCGTGCGGGGCGGAAGCGGAGCCCGGGTCCGTCCGGAATAGCCCTCCCCGGGCTGCCGGCCCGTAGCTGAGCCTGGGCCCGATGAGCAAGGCGTGGCGGAGAGGGGGCGCCCCCGGCGGCAGGATGGAGGGGGCCGAGGCGGGTGAGGAGCGAGCGCGGTTCCCGGCCCCCCCCTCCCGGCCGCTGCCGACACCTGGGGCCCGGGGTCCCCCCGTCCCAGTAACGTCTCGCGCCGCTGGGACCGGGGGGCGGGAGCTGCCGGGGGGGGGGCGGAGCGGGAGCTGCCAGGAGGGCCCGGTGGGGGGGAGCGGGAGCTGGCGAGGGGGCGGGCGGGAGCTGCCGGGAGGCGGGGGCCCGG
>QXTE01000420.1:450090-485010 GCA_003942145.1 Platysternon megacephalum
GGGGGCCCGGTGGAGGGGAGCGGGAGCTGCCGAGGGGCGGGGAGCGGGAGCTGCCCGGGGGGCCGCTGGGGGGGCAGGCCCCGGGGGCTATATCTGGCCTGCACTTGCTCCCCACCCCAGCCCTGGGGCCCAGCCCCCGGCTAGGCAGAGCTGGGGTGGGAGCGGGGCAGGGGGCATAGGAGCTGGGGGGGCTGTTGGGTCTCATCCCCTCCCCTGGGGAATCAGGGCAGCTCGTCCCTTCAGCCTGGTGCCCAGACCCCGGGAATGCCCCAGGCCCGGTGCCCCTGTGCCGCCCGTGGGCAGCGAGGTGATGTGAGCGTCTGCGCGTGTCCCCAGGGGACCAGGACGAGTCCAGCGGGCACGGCTCCCACAAGAAGAAGCACAAGAAGCACAAGAAGAAGCACAAGAAGAGGCATCACCATGAGAACGTGGGCCCCAGCTTCTCCTCCGAGACCCTGGAGTCCAGCCCCTTGCTCCCCAAGCCCCAGCTCAAGCTCAAAATCAAGCTGGGGGGGCAGATTCTGGGCACCAAGAGGTAAGGGGGGCCCCAGCGTCTGCTGTGGGTGACGGGGGTGCTGGGAGGGATGTGCGACCTTTTCGGGGCCAAGGCTTATATTTCAAAATAGGAGTCGCCGTACTGGCCATGGTCAGACCAGCCGGGTCTCTCCCTCCAGGCCCTATCGGATCAGCAGGCCCCCGTCGCCCTGGGTTCCCACCCTGCTTCCCACTCCCCAGAACAGACCAATGGGCCCCCTGCCCTGGAGCTGTACAGTGGCTAATGTTGGTGTTGTGCTGGAAGACGCACACCCGCAGATCCTAGTGCGGCTCTGCTGCACCCTAACGCGCAGGCTTTGGGCTGTCTCTCCAGCGTGCCGACCTTCACCGTGATCCCCGAGGCGCCGCGCTCGCCTTCCCCCCTGATGGTCGTGGATGACGAGGACGAGCCCATGGAGGGGGTCCCCATTGAGCAGTATCGGGCCTGGCTGGGTGAGTGCTAAAGGGGGAGATCCTCGCTCCGCAGCGTTCCCAAACAGCAGTCAAGGAAGCCCAGCCCCTGAATAAGGGTTGGGAGGGGCCCCTGGGGCAGGGAGGTATCAGGCGAGTGCTCTCGTTTCCCTCCCATAGGCAGTAACAAAATAGCTGTAAACAGCTTTGGGGGGACCCCAGCTTCTCCCCCGTGCTGGGCTGCCACAACTGCCTGGCTCTAGACTCCCTTGACTCTGTCCCGGCTTGGCTGGTGAGGCTGTGGGTGCTGCCCGGGCAGCCAGGGCTGAGCTCTGCCGTGCTCTGGGGTTTCCCCTGGTGGGAGCCAGAGACCGATCCAACGCCCAGGGGCCAGAGGAAATGTGCAGCCAGGTCCTGGTCGGGGTCTGTTGGGGTGTCTGCCCCTGGAGAGAACAGTCCCTTGGGAGCAGGCCAGCCACTGGGAGTTACAGGGGGCCCAGGAGAGGTGGTAACACACAGTCTCTCTGCCGGGGCTGTGCAGATGAAGACAGTAACCTGGACCCATCGCCCCTGCCGGACCTGGACTCGGAGAGCTGCTTCCCCGCCCGTGAGGACGAGGAGGAGGAGCGCTGGCTGGATGCGCTGGAGAAGGGCGAGCTGGACGACAACGGCGAGCTCAAGAAGGAGGTGGATGAGTCGCTGCTCACGGCCAGACAGGTGAGGGGGGCTGGGAGGCCTGCAGGGGTCCGTCCCTCCCTCCCATGTGGCCTAGGAAGGCTGCAGGTGGCTGGTGCCGATGGCCCACGTGCGCAGGGCGGTGGCTGAGACGTGCGCAGGGCGGTGGCTGAGACGTGCGCAGGGCGGTGGCTGAGACGTGCGCAGGGGTTGTGGCTGCAGTGGCCTGCTTGGTGCAGAGAGGAGCCGGGGTAGCACAGAATCCCCTGTGCCCAAAACTCTCCCACGCGTGGGGCTTCAGAGCCCGTGTCCTGCCGGGCTCCCTGCCTTCACGGCACCGGGAGGCCCTGACACACGCACGCTCCCCAGAGCCAGCCGATTTCCCCCCAGCTGGGGCTGGATCGGAGCCCCTCCCCAGCGGGGAAAGCCCCCTCAGCCCACGCGTTGGGTCTGACCGTCCCTTGTGCTCCGTGCCCCCCCGCAGAAAGCCCTCCTGCACAAGCAGCAGAGCCAGCCGCTGCTGGAGCTGCCCATGGGCTACAAGGCGAAGGAGATGACGGAGGAGATGCTGGTGAAGCGGGAGGAGCGAGCCCGCAAGCGGCGCCTGCAGGCCGCCAAGAAGGCGGAGGAGAACAAGAACCAGACCATCGAGCGCCTCACCAAGACCAACAAGGCCAAGGTGAAGACGCTGCGGGAGCGCAAGGCCAGGCAGGCCCCGTGCCCCATGATCCGCTACTGCAACGCCGCGGACCGGATCACCGTGTCCTTCCCGCCCGGGGTCACGCTGCCGCTGCCGCCCTGCGCGCCACCGCCCGTGCCTGCACCCACCACCTGCGGGGTCAGCGGCTGCCCCCGCCGCAAGCGGTACTCCTGCTCGCGCACCGGCGTGCCCCTCTGCAGCTTCGCCTGCTACCAGAAGAACCTGCAGCTGCAGGAGGCGGTGGGCTAGGGGTCCTGGCGCTGACCCTTGCTGCCAGGCTCCACCTCTTCGAGGGCTTGGCTGAAGATCCCTGTGTCCCTCTGGGGGGACATTCACTCTCCATCAGCTCAGGACGCAGCTGCTGCCCTTGTGACTGCGAGCTGAGGACCCTGGCGTCCGGGACCCCTACTGGGGCTGGCTCATTCCCTGAGAGCTGAGTCATGTCTGAGCCCATGGCTCGGCCGTGTGGTGTCTCCAGGCCTTGCCACGAGGAGGCGTATCCCGCCCTTCGGTGCCTGGCTGCAGGGCTGAGCTCTGCTGTGCTTGGGGCAGGGAGGAGCTGTGGGTGGCTCCTTCCAGCTGTCAGTGGAAGGACTGGCTGGGCCCCTACACGGAGGAGCTGTTAGCGCTCCTTCACCCCAGGATAGGAGAGGTAAATCAGCCAGCCCCGTTGGCTGGGGAGAAAGTCTCTGCTGGATGTGCTCAGAGAGCCCCTCCCCCCCGGGCGGGTGCTGTGGGGCCAGGGGAGGCCCTCGGGGATGTGGGTGGCCCCCTTGTTGCCACTCACGCTCAGTAGCTCTTGATGTGGGGAGGCAGTTGAGTGGGGTCAAAGCAGATGGAGGGGGGAGCGGGGGGTTCTCCAGGGAGTGGGCTTTGGGCTGCCCCAGGACCGGTGGGGCAGGGCTGCCTGGGCCTGGCTCGCTGCCTCCTCCTGGCCAAGCTGTGTCACTGCAGCTCTCCGGACCACAGTGTTTGTGCGCGGGAAGGTGGGAGCGTGGCTGGTGGGACGCTGCAGGGCCCCTTCGTGCGCTCTCCTTGGGGTCGGGGGTTTGGGCCCAGGGACGCTCGTTACCTGTAACGTTCATTAAACCCCACAGTACAGAGGGAAGATCTGTCGCTCCCGTGGGAGCCTCTCTTTGATCTCGGGGCTGGGCTGGCGGGTTGTGGGGGGGAGCCCTGGGCTCTCAGGTTCTGTTGGGGAAGGCAGGCTGGTCTCTGCTCCATGCACCCAGCCTGTGACCTCGGCCACCGCACTTCCAGAGCCCCTTGTACCAGGCCCCAGGGGACACTTCCAGAGCACCCTGATTTCATCCTCAGGTCCCCTGGGAGATCTTCAAAAAGATCTCACAAAACTAAGTGATTGGGCAACAAAATGGCAAATGAAATGTAATGTGGATAAATGTAAAGTAATGCACATTGGAAAAAATAACCCCAACTATACATACAACATGATGGGGGCTAATTTAGCTACAACGAGTCAGGAAAAAGATCTTGGTGTCATTGTGGATAGTTCTCTAAAGATGTCCACGCAGTGTGCAGAGGCGGTCAAAAAAGCAAACAGGATGTTAGGAATCATTAAAAAGGGGATAGAGAATAAGACTGAGAATATATTATTGTCCTTATATAAAACCATGGGACGCCCACATCTCGAATACTGTGTACAGATGTGGTCTCCTCACCTCAAAAAGGATATTCTAGCACTAGAAAAGGTTCAGAAAAGAGCAACTAAAATGATTAGGGGTTTGGAACGGGTCCCAAGAGGCTAGGACTCTTCAGCTTGGAAAAGAGGAGACTAAGGGGGGATATGATAGAGGTATATAAAATCATGAGTGATGTGGAGAAAGTAGATAAGGAAAAGTTATTTACTTATTCCCATAATACAAGAACTAGGGGGGACCAAATGAAATTAATGGGCAGCAGGTTCAAAACAAATAAAAGGAAGTTCTTCTTCATGCAGCGCACAGTCGACTTGTGGAACTACTTACCTGAGGCGGTTGGGAAGGCTAGGACTATAACATCATTTAAAAGAGAACTGGATAAAGTCATGGCGGTTAAGTCCATTACTGGCTATTAGCCAGGATGGGTAAGGAATGGTGTCCCTAGCCTCTGTTTGTCAGAGGGTGGAGATGGATGGCAGGAGAGAGATCACTTGATCATTGCCTGTTAGGTTCACTCCCTCTGGGGCACCTGGCATTGGTCACTCTCGGTAGACAGGATACTGGGCTAGATGGACATTTGGTTGTCTCCTGGCTCCCGCGGCTGTGCCCCAGTGTCTGGTGACCAGCACTAAGCAGGACCTGGCCCGTGGCCCAGGCTGGGATTCCCACCTCGTGCTCCGAGCTCCTTCCGCTGGGGCCGTGTCCCAGGAGAGTTGCGCTCTTGGGTGCACATGAAGTATCGTCCTAGAGCTGTAATTCCTCACTCTTCCCCTCGTCCTGCGCCTGGGCTGGCAGTGCCTCTGCCCCCTCGCTGGCCCCAGCGACTCTGTGCAGAGCACTCGGTGTGGGAAGTCCTGGGCTGGCAGCGCCTCTCCCAGCTCCCCTGCACCCAGAGCACTCGGTGCAGGAAGTCCTGGGCTGGCAGCGCCTCCCCCAGCTCCCCTGCACCCAGCGACTCTGTGCAGAGCACTCGGTGTGGGAAGTCCATTTAACTTCTGGGGTGTAGCTTTAGGGCTTAGGGCTGGCAGCCCTGGTGCTAAGGGGGACCCTACAATAACACAGCTGTGTGCAGCATTCAGAACAAATGGTTTTACCCTCCAGCGTACCAGGCTCCCCTTCCCCACATACGGCCGCCTGCGGAGCTGCGGGGGGGATCAGGGGCTTTGGCGCCTTCACCTCTAGGAATGGCCACTCAGCAGCAGATCACCTGGCCCCCTCGCCCAGGCTCCTGTCTCCAGGGTGCCAGGCCAGCTCTTCGCAGGAAGATGCGAGAGGGTCCCCCCGCCCCCATTGGACCGTTATGGAGCAACCTGTTCAAAGGAGAAGCGCCGTCCTGTCCCGCAGTTCGGGTCTCAAAGTGGTCAGGGATGGCTGGGGCTGAGCTGACCCCAGCCCCCACCCTGTTCGTGAGCTAACCTTGAGCTCAGCCTCCTCCCCAGTCTGTAGAACCCCCCCCGGCTGCCATCTACCTACTGTCCTTCCTAACCCACCTCATCCCCTCGGGGGTAGCAGGGGAGGGGCTCGGTGCCTATAGACACGGCCATTCCTTCTTGCCTGCTTCCTGCAGAGCTCTTGATTTCAGTGGCACCCTGGGGCAGGGAGTTCCCCAGGACAACGGGGGGATGTGTGTTTCCTTGGAGTGATTTGTCCTTGGATTGCATTGTCATCTCTCCTCAGACAGGGTCTCTCTGGCCCCAGCAGGAACCCCCTCGGCTTCTGCTCTGTCCTTTCCCCAAGCTGGCCTGACCAGAACTGGACACCAGACCCCAGGGCAGGGCGGCCCATCAGTTTATCGAACGCCACTAGCCCGGTTTGCCTGTTATCCTCCCCCCCTTCTCTCTGCACCCCGACAGCTCGTTGGCTGCTGCACTCTGAGCTGAGCTGCCTGTGGTGCCAGCGGGTCCTGCCCCTGAGAACTGAGCCCCCAGAAAGTGCATGAGGAGGTCAGATTAAACCCTCCCATGGGCCTCACTTAGCATCTCTCAGCCCTGAATCCCAGGTGCTGCCCCTTCTCCTGGTTGGCTCTGAAGTTCCTCATGGGCTTCTCTCTGTCCTACAGCCTCCTACCACAATCGGGTGGCCTGGCGGCCTGGCCCTACCAGCAGTTTCTGTGGGTTTCGAGGCCTCTTGCAAAGAGGAAGGACAGAAACTTTTCTAAATAGCTGCTTCCCCTGCAGTTTCTGGCCCAGGGGCTGGGCCCAAGCTGGCTGTGTGCGTGTTGGGGGGGTGGGGGGTGCTCCCTGGGTGGGCTCCAGGGACCTGGCTCGGTGACACAGCATGCCCACCTCGCCCCTTCAGGCTGCTTGGCCCATCACAGACCCAGACAGGACAAGGCAGCAGGTGGCAAACATCATCAGAGGCACCTCAGATAAACCAAAGCCATCGACGCTCCGAAACCAGAGCCAATGCGAACAGATTTTATGCTCGTTAAGACCACGGAGCAAAGGCTTCCCACTAGCACTCGCCGAGACCCGTCCCAGGGCATGGTGACAAGGTCACAGATGCAGAAGCCCCCCGTCTCCCCACTCCTTTCCCTTGGACTCTCGCAGGTCGCCTCTGCTCCCACCCACCAGCCGGTCACGCCTGGGCCCTGCTCTGCGGTTCAGCTGTCAGGGTCGAGGACGTCACAGCCCAGCCACTGCCCTGACCATCCCCTCACTAAGGTACGGCCAGCGCTCGCCCAGAGCGCTGGGTGGCGTGAGCACCGGCCCCTCTACCTGGGCCACAACCCCCAGCCCCGCCATGGGGGAAGACAGGCAGCAGGAGGGGACCTGAGGGTGGAGCGTGGGCGGGGCCTCGCGGCTGTTTGGGGAGACTCCGCCTCCCCTGCCCTGTGATACCTGCCGCCCATGGCTGAGGCTGTATTCCAGGCCAAGAGAACCTGGTTTCAGCTTCCACCAGCGGTTCCTTGGCCAGGAGCTGATCTCTCCCAGGCAGTGGGCACGTGCTGTGGTCGTGCATGAGGACGGGTAAATAGAGCCGTGTCACCTGCATATCACTGGCACTGACTCCGTGTCGTCTGACCCGTTCACCTGGCTGCAGGTAGATGTTAATAGGAGCGGGAAGAGCATTATCCCTGTGGGACTCCCCAGAGGAGGGGTCCATCGGTGGAGCTGCAGATTCCCCTCTCTCCTCAGGAAGGACTCAAACCATTCTAGTGTCTTACCCTGAGCCCGACCACCTCAGCAGTATCCCACGGGCGACGGTGTCGAATGCTGCAGAGGGGCCCAGGGGGATGGGAGGTGAGCTGGTTACAGCTCTGTTATTTACCCATCATCATGCACAACCACAGCACTAGCGCCAGGCGTGGATGAGATGGGCTCAGGGCCGAGGAACTGCTGACAGAAGCTGAAACCCAGCAAGACGGAGGCGACGCTGGCAGGCAGAGGAAAGCACTTTGAAGAGTTTGCAGCCATGGCGTAGTCCCCGTTAGTGGAAAGTTCATGCCCACAATTGGTTGGTTCAGTGTGTAGTTTAGGGGGCTCCTCGATTCCTCTTTGGAGCTGAACTCACATAACAGCACTCGCAAGTAAAGCTTTCTACCCCCTCTGGCTGGCTAGGAGACCTGGGCCTGGTTAGACAAGCCTGCGTCACCTCCCAGGGTACTACAGCAACGCAACATCACTGGGCGCGAAGCCACCACTGTAGGAAACGCCAGCTGCTACAGAACGCTGCAAAGCGTCTCCCCAGCTCTGTCCTTGCCCCTCTGCACTGGCTTCCCATAGCCTGCCAATCAAGTTCAAGGTTTCAATCCTTGTCGTCAAGGTACTCAATGATCTGGGCGCAGGATGGGAAGAGATCCCTTACGTCTCTGGGAGGAGGAGAACTCTGTTCAGGAGACAGCGCTTTCCTGGGGCCAGTCCTGTGCCAGGAACATCCCCAGACAGGAGCGGGGGATATGCCTGTATCAACTTGTGAAGTGTTCTGTGCCTGGGCTGAAATGTTGGCACGGTGGTTGCACTACTTCAGACCTGCCCAGCCTGTTGTGTTGCAGTCTAGATGGCTGCCCTGCCTGGGAAAGGTAGGTAACACCTTAAGGGACCAGCAGTAAGAGCCCTCATGAAGAATGCATGGGGGGAGGGGGGGCATCCACTCTCTAACTCTCAACCAGTGGCCCACCCCCATGGGACAACAGAGGCCCATACAAGGGCCCAGAAGGGAGAGGGAACTTCAGCGTGGGAGCACACGGCACAGAGCTGGTGGCCCCATGAAGAGTGGGGTTCTGCTGGCAGGCTGTGGCCGCCTCATGCGAGAGGGCAGAAGGGACTCTGCCTAGCGGGACTCACTCATGAGCCAGGAGGGTGAGCTCTGAAGGAGAGGCGGATGTCTCAGGCCTTCTGTTATTTTCAATACTCCAGGGCTTTCTGGGTAAAGCTGCTGGGGAAAGAAATCCCTTTGCTGTGGCTGTGTGCCTTGCTTTCCTGCCCTTTGGCCCCACCGGGGTCAAACTAGGTGCCCCCTGTGACGTTAGGAGTGTAATATAATATCTCATTGAAAGATGACAGGGCCAGAAAGAGTTAATTAACTCTCAGACTGACCTGACCCATGGTCGAACTTTAGAGACTGGTTAGGAAGATATGGAAATGAATAGAGCTTGGAAATGCAGAGATAGGATAGATGTTTGCTCAGGTCTTGTGATGTAAACAAACAAGTCTTGTCTATTGCTATAGCTTTGATTCAAGGATCAAAAAAGCAGTAGTAATATTTAGGAAGACACTTGAGTGAAATAGTATTATTGTCTATATGTATGTCTCTTTGAAGGTTGTGGTAACCTCTATCTGAGCTGTTTAATGGATAAATTACCCTGTGCTAATTGCCATGATATTTGGTAGAAGAAAGTTAAGCCTATTGTTGTCTCAGGCCAAGAGGCTGCTGTAAATGTATAAAAACCCTTCATCTCAGATCTGCTTTGGGTTTCAAGAGGGGGAAACCTTAATCCAGGGGTCGGCAACCTTTCAGAAGTGGTGTGCCGAGTCTTCATTTATTCACTCTAATTTAAGGTTTCGCGTGCCAGTAATACATTTTAACGTTTTTAGAAGGTCTCTTTCTATAAGTCTATAATATATAATTAAACTATTGTTGTATGTAAAGTAAATAAGGTTTGTAAAATGTTTAAGAAGCTTCATTTAAATTTAAATTAAAATACAGAGCCCCCTAGACCGGTGGCCAGGACCCGGGCAGTGTGAGTGCCACTGAAAATCAGCTCGCGTGCCGCCTTCGGCACACGTGCCATAGGTTGCCTACCCCTGCCTTAATCCATAAGGATTGAGATCCCCAGTCACTGACTGGAGTCACCCTGAATATGGACATTGGACTGTAACCTATGGACTATTTCTAAAAGGACTTTTGGCAACTACAAACTCATCTCTGCTATGTAACTGGACCTCAAGAAATTGAACTCAAGTCTGTCTGTATATTGATCTTTCAACCAACTCTCTCTCTTTTCTTTTTTAATACATTTTAGGTTAGTTAATAAGAATTGACTATAAGCGTGTATTTTGGGTAAGATCTAAGATATCATTTGACCTGGGTGTGTGGCTGATCCTTTGGGATTGGGAGAACCTTTTATTTGATATGATGAAATAAGATTTTCAGTATTTATTATCATATATTTGACGTGTGTGTCTGGATGGAGGCCTGAGGCTGGGTACCCCAAGGGAACTGCGTCCTTTGGACTTCTGAGTAACCAGTGAGGTAATACAGAGGCTGTTCTGTGCTGGTTGGTAAATCTAAGTATTGGAAGATCCACCAGCGTTTGGGGTTTGTTTGCCCCGTTTTGTTTGCAGTTCACCCTGATTGAGTGACCTCAGCTGGCTCCCACGGGCAGCATTGTTACACCCCGAGTTGGAGGGAACTCGGGGAGAGCCTCTGGAAGTGACACAAGTCTGAGACACTGAGTACGGGGTCAAGGGCTGCTGGGGCCCCACATCCCAGGGAAGGGGGTCAGAGAAGAGGTCTAAGCTTGGGTGCCTGCCCTAAGGCCCCAGAAGTGGAAATAGGGACTAGCCTGTAGCCAGACCCTGCTGGCTTGGAAGTGGTTGGATGTCTGTGAGTGACTCCACTTGCAGCAGCCTGGTGCCTGTACAGAGGGCACTTGGCCAAGTGCTAACTCCAAGGGACATCCCCAACCTCTGCCCCAGACACGGGGCCCCGGCCACCCTCTGTTCTGCCCTGTGCATGGAGCAGCCTGGGCAATCAGAAACGTGCCCTGAGTCCTTGTGCAGCACCACTGCCCTGCCCCGCCCACAGCACCCAGACCCCTGCCCTGCCCCGCCCACAGCACCCAGACCCCTGCCCTGCCCACAGCACAGCACCCAGACCCCCCCTGCCCTGCCCTCAGCACCCAGACCCCCCCTGCCCTGCCCTGCTGTGACGTTATGAGTGTAATATAATATCTCATGACAGGGCCAGAAAGAGTTAATTAACTCACAGAATAACCTGACCTAGGGATGAACCTTAAAAACTGGTTAGGAAGATAGGTAAATAAATAAAGCTTTAAAACGCAAGTCTGCATTGTTAGAGATCTCAAGGGTAAATGTTTGCTCAGGTCTTGTGGTGTCAGCAAACAAGGCTTGTCTATATGTCTCTTTAAAGGTTGTAGTAACCTGTAGCTGAACTGTTTAATGGATAAATTACCCTGTGCTAATTGCCATGATGTTTAGAGGAAGGAGAATTAAGCCTGTTGTTTTCTCAGGCCAAAAGGCTGCTGAAAATGTATAAGAACCCTGGGACATGATCATACATCATCTCAGATCTGCTTTGGTTTCAAGAGGGAGGAACCTTAAGCCATAAGGATTGAGATCCCCAGTCTTTGACTGGAGCCACCCTGAATATGGACATTGGACTATAACCTATGGACTATTTCTAAAAGGACTTTTGGCAACTACAGGCTCACCTCTGCTATGTATCTAAACCTCAAGAATTGAATTCANCGCACAGCACCCAGACCCCTGCCCTGCCCACAGATCCCCGCCCTGCCCTGAGCACCCAGACCCCCCCCCTGTGCATTGGGACCTTCCTGGTCCTGCCCCATTGCCCAGCGCCCCGGGAGCTCCCCATTGCACGCACACCAAGGCTGCTCAGTCCCAGTCCCCCTGCCCCTGCCGGGAACAGCCGGCAGAGGGCGGACTGTAGCAATTAGTGCCCGAGAGAGTTGCCTGGTGGTTCCGTTGGCTGACTCCTTTGTCAGTCACGCTCACAGTGGCCAGTGTGTGGTTTCCATTGGTTACAGCTCCTGTCAGTAATAACCTGGGGGTGGATCTCTCCTTCCATTGGGCAGGTGCTTGTTAAGTTCCACCCAGAGGGCGGGTGTCCATCTTCCATTGGTTTTCGTATCTATCAGTCTCTCACCGAGCTCGAGATCAGCCCTGTGTTTGGGCAGACCTGCTGGCAGTCACTCTTGGAGAGGCGGGAATGCGATCTCAATTGGCCAATCTTCCTGTCAGTCACCGTCGGGGCCGGGTCTCGGTCTCTTTGTCTCCTGTTGTTGGGCGTGAGGGTGCAGGTAGGTTGCCGCTGATTGGCTGAGGCAGGGTGGGGGTAGCGGCGCTGATTGGCGGATGGCCGCAGCTCGGGTGCGGATTGGCCGCCGGGGGCGGCGGGGGGCGGGCGTTGCGGCCCGGGCGTGATGGCGGCGGCGGAGGCTGCGGCCCGGGCTGAGGAGACGGGCCGGGCGGGCGGGATGGAGGCGGCGGCCCCGGGGCCGGGGGAGCGGCTGCTGCTGCGGGCGGCGGGGGCCGGGGCGGCGGCGCAGGAGCGGGGCCGCGGGGGGCTGTAGGCGGCGCCATGGAGCGGCCCGGGGGCGGCGGCGGCTCCGAGGGGGCCTGGGCCGCGCTGCTGGGCCGGCAGCAGCAGCAGGTACCGCGGGCGGGGCGGGGCCCGGCCTGCACCGACCCCCCCGCCCCCGTGTCCGCACGAGCGCGTCGGTCCGCCGGGGCGGGGGGGGGGTGACACCTCCGCCCCCCCCCCCGCCGGGAACGAGCCGCGGACCCTGCGCCGGGCGCTGCCGTGTGTGCGGTGTGGACATGGGCCGGGGGCTGGTGGCTCGTGTCCCGGGCGAGCCCCGTGTGGACGCGGACCCGTGTGGGCGGTGCCAGCCCTGCTGCCGGGAGACGTTGGCTGCCCGGGCAGGGTTGGCCCCCGTGCGGCTAAACCTTCCCTCGTGTAGACGGGACCGAGGCGAAACCCAACCCAGTCACGCTTACAGCGAGCGAGGAGCGGCCGTGCGGGGGCCTGGCCCCGGTTCAGAGACGCCCACTGGCTTCACTCCTGTTTGAAACCAGCCCAGGAAGCCCTGGTGCCTCCTGCAGGCGCTCTGGTGTCTGCCCCAGTAACCCCGATTGAAACCAAAGTAGAGCATGAGACAGGCTGGGGCGAAACCCGGTACAATCGCAGCCAAATGGCGCCGTTAGCTCATGAGACAGGGCCTGGGTCGCTTTAACATCGCCCCTAAAATCAAACTGGAGCAGGTCCGTGTAGACAAGAGCTCAGGCCTTGAGCAGACTCCTGACAGGGGAGGGAGGGAGACGGCCATGACCCCGGCTTAGCGAGCGGGGCACCCGGAGGTGCAGAGAGGGGCCCCCGGGGCGAGTGCCCGGCTCCGGGCTTGTGTAGAGAGGGGGGGGATCCTGTTAGCCGGATAGGGACACTTCACCCTCCGTGGCAGCTGGTGCTGAAGCGGGTTCTTGCTGACCTGCAGCCCTGGCTCCGTAGAGGAGTGTGTGTGTTGGGGGCGAGGGCCCGGCGGGGTGGGTTCAGCCTGACCCCTCTGCGCGCTTCCGGGGACTTGGCCTGGCCCTGCCCCTAGTTGCATGAGGCGCCTCCACCAGAGGCTGCGTGGACGCCCGGCCTCTGTCCTGGAGCGCGGCTGTGGGGCATCGTGCAGCTAGGAGACCCTCAGCCATTACAGCGGGGCAGGGTCTGTCTGAGGCGGCTGCTGCTGTGCTGTGGCTCCTTCAGCCTGCTGCCAACCAACCCGCAACGTAGGGGGCTCCCGGGCTCCCCTGCAGTCGTCCCGGCAGGGCTGTGCCCCTAATGCGGTGGGAGGGGACTGGTGGGGTGGCTGTGGAGTGTAATGCCAGGTCCTCTCCCTGCAGGCTCGGGAATACTGCCCAGGGGTGAAGAACCAGCCCTATGTGTGCGAGACGGGCCACTGCTGCGGAGAGACTGGATGCTGCACCTACTACTACGAGCTCTGGTGTGAGTGGGGAGGAGATCTCGGGGATCCTTATTGCGATGGGAGGAGCTCTCAGCCTCTCCTGGCAGGGAGCAGGGCCGGGGTGCTGGCTGTGGGGGGAGCTCCCAGCTGCTCCAGCCCCCGCCTGGTCCAGCAGGGGGTGCTGTGGGGTGGGGGTGTACTGGGGGCTCCTGGAGGAGGGTTGTTCTCAAGTGTTCTCCTGTCTGTAGGGTTCTGGCTCCTTTGGACGATTCTCATCCTCTTCAGCTGCTGCTGCGCCTACAGGCACCGCCGTGCCAAACTGCGTCTGCAGCAGCAGCAGCGGCAGCGTGAGATCAACCTCATCGCCTACCACGGTGCCTGCAACTACCCCACCTCCATGATGGATCTCAGTGAGTGTCGCACAGCCTCTGTGAGCTCAGCTCGGGCAGTCTGGCCGTGTGTGCATGGCGCTGGGCATCCCCACCCAGGCAGGCTCTCAGGCCCCCGAGCTGGAAAGCCAGCCTAGGTGTTACCCCGCTGTTGCTGGAAAGTCGTGCATGGAACCAGATCCTCCACTGGGGGCGGGGAGCGCCCTACTCTGAGGCTGCGTCCTCACCAGCTCAGGTGTAACATCTGTGGCATGGCTCTGGACCCCATGGGGAGCACAGTGAGGGCAGGGTGGCGGGCAGGCTGTGTCTGGGCCAGAGGGGGCAATGCCAGGAGTGCACAGCTGGGGGGCTGACAGCAGGGGCAGCTCCAGAGGCAGGAAGCAGGTGGGGTTGCTGGGGGAGAGGGGGCTGTGATTGTGGCTGGCCCCCTTTGGGTTCCCAGGTGACTCTCTCTCCCCCCTCCAGGGATGCTGGCTTCCTTTAAGCTGCCCGCCTACGAGGAGGTGGCTCACCGTCCCAGCACCCCTCCTCCCCCCTACAGCACCATCCTGGCCCAGCTGGGCGGACCGCACAGCCGCCTGGGCTCCAGTCCCCTGACCCTGTCTCCCAGCTCGGAGAATTTCACCAGCTGCTCGTGCGAGTCGAGCTGCCTCACCTCCCCCAGCAGCACATCGCTGTCGGTGCAGATCACGGACGAGACGGAGCGCAGCCAGGCCAGCACGCCCAGCGAGGAAGGCGGCAGCAGCAGCACGGGCACTGGCGCCAGCTGGGAGCTGCCCGAGGAGCCGGCCCCCTGCGAGGCCCCACCCAAGCAGACCCTCTTCTCCTCCAACGTGGATTTCTTCGAGGCCGACTACCACCGCTGCTCAGACATCGAGGAGGAGGAGGAGGAGGGCGCGGCCCAGGGGGACAGCAGTGAGCACTTCCGGCACCGGCGCCTGACGGGCGATTCGGGCATTGAGGTGGGGCGCTGCCAGGAGGAGGAGGGCGGGGAGGACAGTGAGGAGGAGCTGCACCTGCTCAGCAAGGCGGGGCCCGAGTCCCCCCAGCTCTCGGAGTGCAAGAGCCTCGGCGGGCTCCAGAGTGACGGGGGCAGTGAGGAGCCCAGCTCGCCTGTCCTGCCTGTCTGAGCCCTGAGCTGGGGGCTGACCCCCACGGCAGCTCCCCACTTCCTGCCCTGCGACCCCAGCTCCCTTCCCCTGCCCATCAGCCCCCACCTCTGGTCTCCGGGCCGAGGTCCCTGCCCTTACCCTGTTTGGGTGAGGCACATCCCGCCTGGCGGGCTGCCTGGGAATCCTGCCCTGTGGGGTGGGGTGTGTAGAATTGCGTGGGGCTGAGCGGCTCTTCCTGTACCTCGAGAGGCAGGGCCCTGGCCTCTTCCTGCCCCATATGCTGGGCAGTGGGGGGGGGAGCTGGGGCCAGGGCAGCTGCCTCTGGGCCGTTCCCTCTCCTGAGTGGTTGGAGCTCCATGCTCACCAGCGCCCTGCGTGGGCTTTCCCCTCCCTGGCGGGCAGGACAGCGGGCAGCTCCTGGCTGCAGTGTGGGGTCCCACCCGCCCAGCGACCAAACCCCTCCTGTCCCAGGGCCCTGCCTCCAGCTCTGCTTCTGCCCTGTGTGCCGGGTCGGGGACAATTTGCACCAGCACCGCGCGGCTGACTGACCCCTCCCTGGGGCGTGGACTCTTGGCATGGAGCCCATGGGGCGCTGTCCCCCCCCCAACTGACTCTGTAGACGATGTGTGTCCCTCACTCTGCGTGCTGCTGTCATTTGTTGGGTACCATGTGTAGCGCTGCCCTGCCAGGGCACTTCCCCTCCCCCGTAGCGTTCCCACAGGGACTGGGTTTCGGTGGAATTGCACGAATCAGATTATTCCTGCCCAGCGCCCCCTCCCCCTCCCAAAGTGCTTCTCCGGGGGCGTGTGGGTGGCTGGCCTGGGGCAGCTAGCGGGCCTTCCCCACGGCTACACTCAGCTCTGCTGCCTTGGGGGAGACGCGGCCTCTGCTCCCAGCCTGCGGGTCTGTGCTCGGGGGGACAGTAGTTCTCATTATTAAAGAGATGTGGAATTACAGCCTGTGAGTGTCTGCGCGGGGGGAGGGGGAGGCAGACCGCTTGGGCTCTAAGCTGGGGGGGAGGGGAGCAGTGCCGGGGGGCGAGGGGGGGTCCAGCTACCAGTGGGAAATGGTGACTGCAGGGCAGGCGCCTCACTGCTGCCCTAGCTTGGTGCAGAACAGGCCTTGGCCCATCCTGGGGAGGGGGGAGCAGTTCCTTCGTGCTCGGGGGGGGCCTCATCTGTGGGAAGGAGGCTGCTGGGTTTTCCCACCCAGGCCAGGCTGTCTGGCACCCACAGTGGAGCAGCACCACAGGCCCCTGACCTGCCCCAGGATTTTGATGGGGGCTCCCTGCTGCTGAGGCACCTCCCCTCCTGGACCCTGCTCCTTGCAACCTCCAGGAGAAAGGGCTGTGGCCAGCAGCCCCCCTCAGCTCCAGGCCCCAGTGCAGGAACAGTACCAGCTGGGAGCTGTACCCCAAAACATGACAGGCCCCCTCCCTGGAGTGCCCCATGGCTGGCTGTGTCCACCCCCTCCCAGGCTGCTGAGTCCCAAAGATGGCAGCAGCCAGAAGAGGGTACAGCTACTCAGCTTTATTCTTTAAAAAAATTAGAGACCCCTCTCCCAGCTGGGGGTGGGCAGGAAGGTGCAGGACCCCTCCCCCCCCAGCCTAGAACATTCCTATGAAAACCCCTGAGAAAGACGAGCAGGGCAAAGGCCCGGGCAGCGCGTGGTATTCCCGTAATGCAGCAAAGCCACTGCCCCCCTCCCCACTCCCGGAGGTGGCTGTGGGGTCCCAGCCACCAGGGTTAGAATAAGAGGTTGGGGGGGGTGTGCCCTTTGCCCCCCTGCTGGTAGCTGGAACCCCCTTCTCCCAGCCTGGCCCCTAATACTCCTCCGCCATCATGAGCACCACCAGGGCAGACCAGCCCGTGAAGGGGTAGCAGCCCCGGCCCTGGCCCGTGCTGTCGCTGTACTGCTCCCACAGGTAGCCGCTCTCCAGGTACTGGCGGTACAGGTTGGCAATGAGGTTGGCACGCAGCTCCTGGTAGAGCGCAGCTGCCCGCTGCTGGTAGGGCCCCTCCAGGCTGGCGTAATGGTGCAGCGCCCGCACGGCCAGGTAGTTCATGTTGATCCAGATGGGCCCCCTCCAGTAGGGGGGGTCGTGCTCCGTGTTGTGTTTCATGTAGAGGGGGCTGGTGCGGGCGAGCGAGCGCAGGCCGTACGGGGTCCAGAGCTGCTGCTCGCTGCGCATGGCCCCCAGGATGCTGCCCAGGCGGGGCGAGTCGGGCCGCAGCAGCTGCAGCAGGAAGGGGAAGAGGCTGACGTAGCCCAGGGCCCCCACGAACTGCAGCTTCGGGGGCTTGCGGACCACCCGCACCAGGCGCGGAGCGGGGAGCTGGTGGTGGGGCTGCCCCGGCCCCACAGCCACCTTCTCGCGCTCCAGCCCCACGGCCTGGCTGTGGTTGCCGTAGTCGGCGAACATGCCCAGCTGCTCGGCCCAGTGCTGCTGCTCCAGCAGGGCGTTGTCACTCAGCGCCTGCTGCATGCGCCGGTACTCGGCGGCCGGCTCGCCCAGCCGCTCGGCCACCTCGGCCATGACTCCCGAGGCCAGGGCCATCCAGCAGCGCAGGTCCAGGTGGCGCTCGGCCGGCGAGGGGTGCGAGGCGCGAGGGTAGTCGTCCAGCCCGGAGGTCAGCGTCTTGGGGTTGAGGAAGAGGTCGGTGTCCTGGTCCCGGCCCCGCCAGCGGAAGGCGTAGGGCTGCGGCCCCGCCTGCGTGGTGTTGTACCACTCGTACCACGTGCGCAGGCGGGGGAAGAGCCGCCGCAGGTAGGACAGCTCGGCGGGGCCCTGGCCCGGCTCCCGCAGCAGCTGCTGCAGCACCAGGAAGAGGGTGGGCGGGTTGGCAGCCTCGTTGTGCTGCAGGATGAATTCGGGGGGCACCTTGGCTCGCGCCTCGTCGTCCAGGATCTGCTCCCGCGGGATCCAGCCCTCCACGTTCATCAGGTCCAGCCAGTGGGCGAGGACCTCGCGGGTCAGGGCCGGGTCCCAGCGCGCCAGCAGCAGCTGGTGGAAGCCCTCGTCCCAGAGGAAGCCACGGGGGAAGAAGGAGCGGGAGGGCACGGCGGTGAACAGGGGGCCCTCGGGGTAGGCCAGGGGGTGCTGGCTGTGCGCAGACTGCACGATGGAGTGCCCGTGGAAGTAGCCCATCCCACCCAGCATGTTGCTGAGGGCAGCCTTGGCAAAGCGCTGCTGCTGGGGCGTGAAGCCCTTGCGGGCCAGGGAGAAGGTCTCCTCGAAGCGCCGCTCGAAGGCGGCCACGTGCCCAGCCAGCTCCTCGCTCAGCGCCGCCCCCACCAGCGAGCCGGGGCGCTCGGCAAAGCTGCCGGACTCAAAGGTCACCTCCACGCGGCAGGGCAGCGGCAGCGTCACCTGGTGCAGCAGCAGGTGGCTCTGGGGAGCTTGGTCCGGCTCCCCCGGCCGCGCCCGGGACGTGTCCACAGCGAAGTAGCGGCGCTTGGGCCCGCCCGGCGCCGCGTAAACAAAGCGGTTGCTCAGGCTGCTCTTCACCACGTCCGTCAGGCGGTGCAGCCCCGGGCTCCTGGCATCCAGGTGGTTATAGCTGCAAGAGAGGCGGGGTCAGGGCAGGAAGGGAGGCCGGGCTAGGAGCCAGGAGCACCCCACAGTCGGGGCTACTGCCCCGCTCCCCACAGCGCCCCCTCCTGGGAAAGCCAGGAGCTTCCCCCACAGCCAGGGCTCCCGCCTTGCTCCGAGCCCCCCGCCCCCATACCTGGCATAGCTGAGGGCTTCCCCCGTCTCTGTGGTGGGCCTGTGGAACGTGATGTTGAAATGGCCGAGTTCCTCCGATGTCCCCGTCACCGACACCAAGCGCGAGTTCTCCAGGTGGGGCTGCAGCGTCCCCTGCCCGTCGGTGGCCACGTAGAAGAGCAGGGAGACGAGGGAGGTCTGGTCGCCCGGACTCTGCCAAGAGGGAGATGGAGCCTGGGCATCGCTCTGTGCTGGAGACTCCAGGACCCCCCTACACAGCCACGGGGGGCAGCCCCCCGAGACCCTGGCGACCAGGAGACCCACCCACCGCAGGAAACGCTCCGTGCTCCCTGGGGACGGAACCGCCACAATACACAAGGGGGCGGGAGGTCCAATCTCCCGGGAAAACACGTGGGGCTCAAAGCGGGGAGTCCCCACCGCACCCCACCCCAGGGACCGGCCCAGGCATCGCTCCGCTGGACGCAGGAACGGGCCAGCGCCGAGCACTCTGGGGTCAGGACTCCCAGCTCCGGGAGGACACGTGACAGTAGAGACTTGGGGGGGAGCCCAGGACTCCTGGGTTCCCTTCCCAGCGGTCACGGACCCACCTCCGGCCTGGCCGTGACCCGCCAGCTCCAGTCCCCGCCGTGCTCCCCGCCCGGCCGCTTCACGAACTCGGTGCGCAGCGTGAGGCCGCGGTCGCGGATCTCCTGCGCCCCGAAGCGCAGCCCGTCGTGCAGCAGCCACCCGTAGCCGGGCAGCCCGTCGCTCTGCTCGCACGTGTGGCGCAGCCGGGCCTCCGCCGCCTGCCGCAGCCACATGAACCCTGGGAGGGGGGGAGAGACGGGGGGGGGGAGAGGGGGGGGCTGAGACCGGCCCGGGCCGCCGGAGCCCCCCCGGCCCGGGCCCCCGAAACCCCCCCAGCACCCGGAGCCCCCGAAACCCCCCGGCCCGGGCCCTACCTGCCACGGGCGGCCCCCGCCCCGGCCCCTACCTGCCCCCGGCCCGGAGCCCCCGAAACCCCCCCCCGCCCCCGGAGCCCCCCCGGCCCGGCCCCGCCCCTACCTGCCACGGGCGGGCGCGGGCTGCGGGGCCGCATGCCCAGGTAGACGTGCGGGCGGTAGGAGCCCCAGAAGCGCTCGGGCGCGGCGCGGGGGCCGCTGCTGCCGGCGGGCAGGACGCGCGGCGCCGGGTGCGGGGTGACCACGCGGCGGCCCAGCCGCCAGCGCCCGTAGAGCCCGTAGGCCAGGCCGGCGGCGCCCAGCGCCAGCGAGAGCAGCGCCAGCAGCGCCCAGCCCCGGCCCCGCCCCGCCGGGACCCCGCGCGCCCGCCGCGCCGCCTGCGGGCCCCTCTCCGGGCCCCGCGCGCCCCCTTCCGGGCCCCGCCGCCTGCGCTCCCGGGCCATGGCCCCGCCGAGACAGGGAGCGAGCGGCACCGCCGGGCCCCGCCCCTCCACGTCACCTCGCTCGTCACCGCCCCCAATCGAGCCCGCCAGGCCCCGCCCCCGCCAGCCCGAGCCCGCCACATCAGCACGCCGGGCCCCGTCCCCCAACCCGAGCCCGCCAGGCCCGCATCCTATCACCTCGCCAGGCCCCGCCCCCCAACCCGAGCCCCTCCACGTCAGCACACCGGGCCCCGCCCCCAGCCCCACCGACGCTCGCCGCTGTCACTCGCTCGCGCGCACTTCTACGTCACCATCCTCAGCAGCACGCTGCTGGAAGGGGGCCGTAGAGACACACCTGCCGCTGCGCACAGGCCACCGTAGACCAAATAGCACGTGGCTGGGAGCCCCGCCGCGCTGCATCCTGGGAGTTGTAGTCCATGGNACGTCACGTCCCCGGGCCCCGCCCCCCAACCCGAGCCCGCCAGGCCCTGCCCCTCCACGTCAGCACACCGGGCCCCGCCCCCAGCCCCGCCGACGCTCGCCGCTGTCACTCGCTCGCGCGGCACTTCTACGTCACCATCCTCAGCAGCACGCTGCTGGAAGGGCTGACGGCTCCCTCACCGCAGCTCCCGGCATGCCCCGCGCGGGGGCCGTAGAGACACAACACCTGCCGCTGCGCACTGGCCACCGTAGACCAAATAGCACGTGGCTGGGAGCCCCGCCGCGCTGCATCCTGGGAGTTGTAGTCCATGGCAGCTCCCCAGGGCAGAGGACACAGCCAGGCCCAGCAAGTTCTGGGGGTGGGGGCCAGGGGCAGCTCGGTGCCCAGCCCAGGGCTAACCCGGGCCCAGGCAGAGGGGTGATGGGCCAGCCCAGTGCAGGCAGTTCCCGGGCTCTACTGGCAGCAGCTCTCAGGGGTTGAACCTCACACGCCCAGAGCCCTGCAGCTGGGAATACGCTGGGTGGGCCGCGGTCCTTGGGGATGGGCCACGAGCTGCTGGCCAGTAAGGTCCCCCTCCCCGACATACACACGGGTCAACCCCCCCAGCACACACAGTGGAAGACAAACCCAGGCTGGACCAGCAGTTCCTTTGGACACATCTTTATTGTGTTTATGCATCAGCGCTGCCCCTTTGCCCCGCTCCTCAAGCCAGGGAGGGCCATGCACTGCTGCAGCACCAGCTGCTGACTCCCTGCTCTCAAGCCCAACAGTGGGGCCTACCAGGGGTGACAGCCTCCTCAGGGTGCTGGAAGGCAGAGCTGGAGTAGCCCCCACAGGTCCCACCTTGCTCAAGCGCTGGGGTTTAAGGCCCCTGCCCTGGGAGATGAGGCCCAGCCCATCACCTCCCTGAGATACCCCAGCCACCCTAGGCCTACAGGCCCCCCGGCTCCACACCCTTCAAATACCTGCCCTTCATCAACTGGGCCCCCTTAGGCCAGGCAGAACCCCCCACTCCAGCTGTCACACCCGGTGCTCCTGCATGCAGCCCATACCGGTGGTTGGTGCTACCTCCTCCCAGTGCTGCAGCCCAGGGGAGCTCCACTATGATGAGTCGCTGTAGGGTAGTAAAGTAAGCACAAGGATTGTGGGTAATGCTCAGCCGATCACCTTAGGGGCAGAGCTGAGGCTAGTCTCTGGGGCAGTCCTTATGTGAGTCCCTGGGGGGCAGCAGGATCTCTGCCTAGAAGAGGAGCAGAGCTGAGATGTGGGGAGGTGGGTGTGGCCCCCTTACCTGTGTCACTGCCCATGAGGCAAACTGATCGGTGTGACCCAGAATCCTTTGCTCTGGAGATTGTTCCTGGCCCTTGGCATAAGATACAAGGAAGCAGCTTGTCTGGTGTGGCCGGGTGCCCAAACCAGGGGAGAGGCCTGGGCATGTCTCTTGCAAGCCCCCAGCTCCACTCCCTGGGGCAGAGTAAGGACACACTGCCTTCCCCTAAAACAGGCTGGTCTTACCCAGCTGATTCTGCAGGCCACGCCCTGGGGTGGGAAGGGGGGGCGCCAGGGAGCACGCTGCAGATGGAGTTACAGCCAGGCCTGCACCACCAGGCCCCCTAAGCTGGACTGACACATGGGGTGACCTCAGTTGCTCCATTGTGGGGAAGGAAGGAATCCCAAAGCCCCCAAGCAGAGTCCCGCCCCCCAGGGGTAGAGTGAGAACCAGGCCCTTTCCTGGACTAGCCAGCATAGGAGGCTGGGGGGAGAGGGGAGGGAGGAAATGCCCCCTTGCTAACCCCACTGCATGGAGCCACAGACACAGCCCCACTAGGCGAGGGAGGGGCATCTCCCAGCTGGGGCTGCAGGGAGGTGGAGGGGGCAAGAGTCCTGCAGCTGCGCCCAGCCCCCACTTCCACCTCCAGGGCAGCCCCAGCTGGGAGATCAGCCCACCAGCCCCCTCCCTGCTCCTGGACCCCACCTTACCTCCCCCACCTCCCTCCTAAGATCCATCACAGCCTCTGCACCGCCCCCTCTGGGAGCTGGGGCTGGGTGGTTCCCTGGCACCGTTCCCAGGTGGAGACAAGGAGGAGCTCCAGGGCTGGGGGACATCAATCACCTCCAGGGGACTGTTGGGCTCGGGGGGACAAGACGGCCAGTTACTGCTTGATCTGCCCCCCATCACCCTCGCTCACAAATCGCTTCCGGCCCCTTGAAGAGAGGAAAGACACGAATGTCAGTGAGCCACGCCCCAGACATCCCAGCCCTAGACTCTCCCCCCCACACAGCTCCGCCGGTGCCCCTCACTCCCGACCCACAGCTCTGCCGGTGCCCCTCAATCCTGACCCACAGCCCACAGCTATCCCAGCACTGGGCTTTCCCCCACCTCCAGCCCAAAAGCTCCTTCTATCCCAGCCCTGGGCTCCTCTGCAGTTCTCCTGGTGCGCCTCAATGCTGACCCGTAGTCCCCCATGCCGCAGGTACCTGGCTGGGCAGGTGTCTCTCAGCTGCTTGGTGATGACTCCCTCCTCGAAGCAGAGATCCACCAGCCGCTCCAGGATACGGTGAGCGAGGGGCACATCCAGGCTGATGTCTCCGAGCTCGTCATAGACTCGCTGAAAGCCCTGGGGGATCAGGAGAACTGGGATCAGAGCCAGGAATGCTGGGGCAGAGCAGGGAGGGGCCATGATGCCCCGGGGAGGCCTCGCTCCCTGGGCTGCAGTCAATCCTAGAGGCTGGATCTGCCCCCACAAGGGCCTCCTCACCCTCTGCTGCAGCTGGCCAGTCTGCCAAGACTTCATGGCACCAACCCAGCCCCTTGATCCCCGGGCTCCTGTACTCACCCGGTTCATCTGGTCCAGGGTCACCAGGCCGGTCTCCCACAACACCTTGAGCAGTTTTACCATCATGACGACAGGAGTCTCGCCCGTGGACTCCAGCACCATCACTACAGCCTGTGGAGGAGGGGGCGTCACCATGGGGTGGGCATCACAGACACCCCCCAGGATCCAGGTAGCGAGCACAGCTCCCACGGCCGGGCCCCAGCAGCCACTGGGGGTGCCACGGGTTCTGCCCCCGGCCAGAACTGGTGATCACAGCGCAGCCCCAAACAGACACCCCAGGCCAGGCCTGCGCCCTACCTCATAGACCAGCTCATGATGGAAGTGAGGGACCTCCAGCTCCCGCAGGCAGTGCTCTGCCTCCGACACCTCCCCGGACAGCAGGTACTCGCGCAGCAGCAGGTTCATCTGTGGGGAGAAGTCCTGAGGGCTCAGCACAGGGACGGGCAGGCGCCCGCCCAGGCCCCGTGCAGCCCCGGGGCCAAGCCGGCTGGCGAGGGGCACAAGGCGCTCACCTCTTTGATGAGATGCTTCACGGGCCTCTGGCCGCCCCCCACTCCCCACACGTTGTCCAACTGGTTCACGTCCCGCTTGATCCGGAGCAGCACTGCGGCGCGGTCCAGGGCAGCCCTGCAAGGAGGAGACAGTGAGGGGTAGGGGGCTCTCCCTGGAGATGCTACCAACTGCCGGCTGGGGGCAGAGCAGACCAGGCTGGTGCGGGGGAGGGGGGGGGGAGAGGAGGAGACTCTTACCGGGCGTGCTCGCAGTCCACGCGCCCCTTGTAGCGGTCCAGGAAGTCCAGGGGCAGCGCGTGGTCAGCCACGGCCCGGGCAATGAACTGGCCCAGCATCTGCAGAGGCGTGAGCGTGTGGTCAGGGTGCAGACGCCACCCAGGAGCCTGGCACAGCACCTCCTCTGCCTGGCAGGGCCAGGTCCTAGAGCCCCCACCCAACGCCAGCCAGCTCCCGATCACCATGGCATTCCCAGCCCCGCCCCCACCCTCCCAAGGGCATTCCCAGCTCCTCCCTTCCCATGTCCCCCCCACAGGGCATTCCCAGTCCCACCTCCACCCAAGCCAGCTCCCACCCAGGGCATTCCCCACTCCCAGCTCTCTCCCCCATGTCTCCCCAGCCAGCTCCCCATATCTCCCCAGCCCCGCCCCCACCCCTCCCAAGGGCATTCCCAGCCCCGCCCCCACCCCTCCCAAGGGCATTCCCAGCCCCACCCCCACCTGCGGAGCCTCAGGAGTGTCCAAGATGAGGTCAGGCAGGTCCTTGAGCATCTTGTCGAAGGCCCTGGCGATGTCCTCCGAGGTCATGACCTTGCCCACGAGGTCAGAGAGCAGGCGGGAGGTCAGCTCCCGGTGGCTGGCCTTGCCCTCCAGCGCCAGCGCCACAGCCAGCGAGGGGACGGCGTGCTTCCTGCTGCCCAGGTTCAGCTCCTTCAGCAGCTCCTGTGCCCAGCACAGCGCGTCAGCTCAGCCCCGCTCCGGCCTCCTTCCTCAACGGCTCCCAGCGCCCTCCCCCGGCACTGCAGGGGCCCCCGGGCCTAGCCAGACGGATGTGGCCCCTGAAACCCTCCCAGCCCAAAAGCCCGCTGGAGGGGTGGGGGTGGGGGGCAGAGGGACTCCCCAGACTCACCATCACCTCGAGGGTGTCCCCGTGCTCAAAGTACTCCAGCACCATGGGGTGCACGTTCTTCTCCAGCTCCCCCTCCTCCAGCTCCGGCGTCACCGTGGCATAGACCGTGTCGCCCTGTAGAGAGGGGCAGAGGGGCTCACGGCCAGCGGCACCCCCCAAGCACCAGTCCGTGGGGCTACGGGGAGGGGGCAGAGAGAGTGGCTGGCATGGCTGAGTGGGGGCAGGTAGACAGGCCAGGGCCAGCAGTGGATGGGTGCTGAGGTCCGAGCTTGGTGACGCTGGGCTCCGGGGGGAGGGAGGAAGAGGCCCGGGAACTGCACTGCCCTTGGGAACGTACCTGAGATGACTCGTCGTAGTTGGGGTCCCGCGCGTCGGGCTCCTGGTATCCGTACACCAGGCCAGGTGCACCCCACACGCCTTTGCCCCCAGCACCACCTGCAGGAGACACACTGGTTCAGTCACCCCCAAGGGCCACAGCATCCCAGCCGGGCACCAACTCAGCTCTGCCCGCTACAGAAAAGGGACCGGGGGGCTCTGGGCAAGGGTAGCGCACTGCTCAGTGCCCCCGGCCCAGGGCAAAGCTGGGCTCCAGAGCAGTAGTGGCTCACCGCAGGCTCCCAGCCCGGGCATGACTGTGTCACGAGTGTAGTGAGTTCAGTGGGGCCCAGCAAACCCACAGCACGTGGCAGGAGCGGCTCCCACCCAGCACAGGAAGAGCAGGGGACTGCCTGGGGAGGATCCCTGTGTCTTTGGGGCAGTGGGAGGGGTGGGGGGACTGGGGAGCTGCACTGCGGGGCAGCAGTGAGCCAGGAGAGACTGCAGGGGTGTGCACTATGTGACAGCCAGGCGGGCCACAGGCTGCACCCTGGGGCAGGGGTGTGCCCCAAGGCAGCAGGAGGGGCCAGGGTGATGCGGGGAGGGGGGTCAGGGGGCCCGCACTGTGGGGCAGGGGTGTGCCCCATGGCAGCAGTAGGAGCCGGGGGGCTGCACTGGGCAGCTGCACCTCACCTTTCTTGGGGAGCCCGCGGCCCTTGCCCATACGCGACTTCCTGTCGTTAGTCTTGCCCTTGGGGCTGCTGGGGTCGGGGCTGGGCTCCCCTCCCTCGGGTGCCGGCTCCCGGGTGGAGTCCCGGGACGAGGTGCGCCGCAGGCGCCGCTTGGCCTTGGCCTTGAGCTGGGCTTCGTGCAGGGCCTTCTCCTGCGGGGTCCAGGAGCGGGACTCGTCGCCATCCATCAGCTCCTCCTCCAGAGCCTCGTCCTCTGAGCTTGCCTGGCCCGTGGCCTGCAAGGCATGGTGGTCTCAGAGACGCCCCATGGACTCCGAGCAGACCCCAGAGCCCAGGTGGGAGAGGCAGAGGAGCCAGGGGCTGCCTTACAGAGCTTGTCCTTTCCCTTCCTATTCACACCCACCCCCTACTCCAGTCCCGGCCTCGCCCAGCAAGGGCTGCTCGAGGGAGCAGCTGACTGTGAATTCACACAGCTCCAGACAACCTCCCGCCCCAGGGGGAAGTGATAGAGCCAAGGCCCAACCCGCAAATGTCACGCCAAGCAGGGGAGCAGCCTGGTGGCCTGGCCTGCAGGCTGGAGGGCAGTTGAGGGGCTGCCCCATTCCTCCCCCGCCGAGGGATGCAGACAGCACCAGGACAGGTCTCTGCCCCCAACCTCACTATGGGGTGCAGCACCCCCAGGCTGGGGGCAGAGTCGCTCAGACGGGCCAGGCTCCTGGCATCCCAGGGCATGGAGACCGGGCTTGGGGGCCTGTGAACGGCCGAGTTCGCGACAGAATATGGAGAGTCGGGCTAGAGCCAGGCAGGACCGAGCAACCCCCGCCAGTGCCCCCCCCTCCCACCCCCTGGGCACCCCGCCCGCCTCCCCATCCCCCCCCTCCCACCCCCTGGGCACCCCATCCCCCACCAGTGCCCCCCACTCCCGCCCCGCAGGCCCCCCGCCCGCCTCCCCATCCCCCGCAGCCCCCCCTCCGACCCCCTGGGCACCCCATTCCCCGCCAGCGACCCCACTCCCGCCCCGCAGCCCCCCGGGCTCCCCATCCCCCGCCAGCCCCCCGGGCTCCTCGACCGCCGCCAGCGCCCCCCACTCCCGCCCCGCAGGGCGGCCAGACGCGCAGGGGGAGGGGCCCCCCCGCTGCCCAGGCAGCTCGTGCCCCGTGGCGCTCGGCCCCGGCCCCGCCCCCGCGCACATGGTGACAGGGCAGAACACGCCCGGGAGGCGCTGGGGGCGGGGAACGGAGCCATGGGGGGGGGGGGCAGGGCCCGCTCGGCCTGAAGGAACTGGCGGGGGACGCGGGGGGGCTCTCGCGGGGAGGGGGGTGACTGAGGGGCTCGCGCGGGGGGGGCGGGGTGACTGAGGGGCTCGCGCGGGAGGGGGGGGCGGGGCAGGCCCGGTACTTGCCGGGGCGGGGGCGGCCGAGCCGCGGGCGGGGCTGACCGAACCCGACATGGCCGCAGGCGGCAGCTCCGAGCCGGGCGCGATCCCGACCCTGAAGCTCTCCTGGTCCGCGCTGCTTCGCGCGCCCGCCCCTTGCGGAAGTGACGCCCACGGGGGGCGGGGACTCCAGACAACTCCCATCAGCCTCGCAGCTGCAGAGCGCGAGCGGCCACGAGCCCAGGCAGGCCCCGCCCCCTGCCGCACCCCCAATGCCCCGCCCACGCCAGCAGGGGCCGCGGGGGGCGGGGCCGATGCACGGACCAATGGCCGTTCTGCACCGCCCCCTAGCGGCCCCAGAGCAACGGCTCCGCAACCCCCAGACTGACCCATGGCTCTGGGAAAGGGAGGGGGGCAGGGAGCGGACTGACCCATGGCTCTGGGAAAGGGAGGGGGGCAGGGAGCGGACTAACCCATGGCTCTGGGGAGGGCAGGGAGCGGACTGACCCATGGCTCTAGGAAAGGGAGGGGTGCAGGGAGCGGACTGACCCATGGCTCTGGGAAAGGGAGGGGGGCAGGGAGCGGACTAACCCATGACTCTGGGGAGGGCAGGGAGCGGACTGACCCATGGCTCAGGGGGGGGGGCAGGGAGTGGACTGACCATGGCTCTGGGAAAGGAAGGGGGCAGGGAGCGGACTGACCCATGGCTCTGGGGAGGGGAGGGCAGGGAGCGGACTGACCCATGACTCTGGGGAGGGGAGGGGGGCAGGGAGCAGACTCAGTCATGGTTCTTCCGGGGACCCCACCAGCCAGGGCAGTAGCGGGGGGCAGAGAGGGGGCCAGGGGTCTAGGTCTGTGCACTGGGTCCATCCCTGAGACCCCAATATCACACCGCACTGCTCTCTCTTGGGACCAACCCCCGTCGTCCTTACACTGACCATAGGGTTGTGCTGGAAGGGGGCAGCCAGGAGTGACAGATCTGGGTGAGGAGTGTGCTAACTGCCCTTCACGTGGTCAAAATTAAGGGGCAATTAAATGTCCTGGTGTGTTGTGAGAGCTGAAAGAAAAGAAAGCCACTACCCAAGGTACTAGCAAGCCCTGCAGCTGAGGGAATTCCCTGGGAACTGATTGCCACACAGAGGCTGGGGCATTGACTGGTGCAGCTATTGTGTCTGGGTGTGAGAAAGCCCAGAGAAAGGAGCAGGCAGCGAGAGAAGCAGTGGTGAGCATGGCCTGGAGAGGGAGCACACAGTGCTCCTGAGCCTCAGGGCTGGCTGGAGGGGCAGACATGGGCCTAGTAAGGGTAGTTACCTGCGTGCTCCTGCTGTGTCCAGGGAACCAGGACCTAGTGTGTTGTTTGTGAATGAACTGGATTGCGCCACAGCAATACCTGCTGACTTGAATCAGCCCTTTCTCCCCATGACGGAAACTGCCTGCAAGGCCCCCTCTGTCAGCTAAAGCCCACCACTCACACAGAGGGGCAAGAACACTGCAGGCCCCATGCTGGGACAGCTGGAGGTGGTAGGGGACAGGGAGACCAGAGGGCTGGAGGCCAGGTCCGCCTTGGCCCCAGCCTCTGGCTGACAGGGTGGAAGGAAGTACGGCCCCAGCTTCCAGCCACCTCGGGGGGCAGGGCAGACCCTGGGGCTCTGCCAAGGAACCTGCGGCTGCTCCCTCCCTTGCTGTGGGCCTCCCCGCCAGTGCAATGGGCTGATGGCCCCATGGCTGGGCTGCCCCGTGGCTCTCTCTGCAATTCACCGTGGTGGAGATGTGCTGGAGCCAGAAGGAGCTGGGACCCCGGATGGAGGCTGGGCGTGGGGCTTGTCTGGATGACAAGGGAGCAGGGGCTGAAGCGACCCTTCCTCGGAGACAAAGGGAGCGGGGGGCATGGCAAACCCTTGGGGCACCAACCCAACGTAGGGGGCAGCTCAGGCCTTGCTCGGTCCCAAGGTGGAAGGAGGCTGCTGATCTCAGCTCAGGGATTCCTTTGTAAGCGCCTCTTCAGCTCCTGCCATCCCCTCCTCCATCCCCCTGCCCCAGTTCCTATGCCTGGCTTCCCACCTCCTACACCACCGCCTTTCTGCCTCCCCGCCGCCCCTCACGCCCCGGCTGCAGGGACCCAGCCAGGAGCTCTGCAGGGTAATGCTGCACCACGTGGCAATAGCGGGCCAGACGGCATCTCGGCCAGATCCTTCTCGGGCTGTTCCTGGGTTCCTTGGGGGCCTGAGGGTGCGGGTGTAGCCCTCCTGCCCATCCACACGGGCTGGGAGCACTGATAAAAGCCCAGCTCAGAGCCTGGGCAGCAGGCAGCTTGTCCAACTGCCCTCCACTCCCCCATCCCGCTCCCAGGGGAGCTCCCGGGAAGCAGGCTCCTGCATCAGGCAGGGCTGGCAGAGGGAGGAGGGGGCGTTTCTGTGGTGCAGTCAGAGCAGTGTGGGCAGCCCAGCAATGGCTGTTGCCCCTCACCCCCTGCCCAGCAAGAGGAGACTGGCCCTGGGGCCTGGCTGAGGGGCTGCCTCTGATTGTGCTGATCCATCACCCATCCTATGGTCTCGCGGCACCCTGTCCCGTGGCGGCTGTGGGCTCGCCAGTGGTGGCTGTGGCCGGTGCCCTGTCCCATGGCAGCTGGCTCCCAAATAATCACATGTATTAACTCTACACGGACATGCCAGGCCTAGCTTCATGCACACTGCTGCTCCCCCTTGCTTCTAAACCAGAAAACAGAGGCCACCAGCAGAACCCCCACACCCCTTCAAGCAACCCACCCTGTCCCTATATGCTGCTGGTAGTTGAACCAGCTCGTGGCTTCAGTGGTGCTGTGAGACTCAGACAGCAGCAGTGTGGCCTCATACACTTTAATGGGAGTCGGAGGACACCAGCTGTGGCTCGTGTCTCCTTTGCGACACAGAGCTAGTTGTGTGGTGTAGGAGCATCTCACTTTTGTCTGCAGTCAATGAATGGGACTGGAAAAGTTGGAGGTCACCACTTTGATCTGACCACCAAAATCCATCTTGTTTTCTTTCAACTTCCTTGTGCTCTCCCACTGGAACATGGCCCAATGTTACATAAGAACGGCCGCACTGGGTCAGACCAACGGTCCATCTAGCCCAGTGTCCTGTCTTCCGACAGTGGCCAGTGCCAGGTGCCCCAGAGGGAATGAACAGAACCAGGAATCATCAAGTGATCCAGCCCGTCGCCCATTCCCAGCTTCTGGCAAACAAGAGGCTCGGGACACCATGTTCAACAAAACCAAACCCTTCAGCCGCACACCAGTCATGAAGCCAACAGTTCAGCTCCAGCACTTTCTCTCTTGTCACACACAGGACCGGTAGACTCTCAGAGACGGTCACGGACTTTCCTTTACTTCTGCTCCCTTCCAAGCTGCCCGAGGCCTTCTATAATCCGCGTGGTTCCATGGGATGCCGTGCCACTGGTTCCAATGTGCGACATCAGCCCTGGGGGAGACCTGCCAGACAGCCTCAGAATCCTGTGGTTACAGCTCCTGGTTTCACTCTGGCAGACAGCGCGCTGTCCCGCTGGCTCGTGTCCCTGCCTGAATTCTCTTCCACTCCTCTGGGAGGCACTGACGACTGTTTGCATTCTTACAATGGTGGAACCAACTCTAGCGGTAGCCGCTTATTTCAGACCACAACGACCCCCAGCCCCGGGTTTGTCCTCGGTAGATTTTTGTTCCAGGTTCTCCTGTCCTTGATTTGCTGAGTATCTGAAAACATTTTGATCGGTCTAGCTGGGCTGAATGCCTCCTGGCTCTGTCCCCTCTCGGTCAGACGTTGCCCGTCTGCTGCTTTGGTTCCTCCTCTCTCCACTTCCCTCATTGCTGATCCTTCCCCTTGGGGCAGCGGGACAATGATGTCTGAATCGGGCTCTGCAGCATGCAAGAAAACAAAGACTTCTTGGACATCGTTGTGAGGTACGGTACCAGACCAGGTATCTTCTCCTCTGGTGTAGCCAGAAATCTGTTCTGTCCTCTGGCAGACAAAAACAACACAGCCAGGGCAGGGCAGAGCAGCAGTTCCCTCATCCTCCGTATCCGCTCTGTGGTGTAGCCACACCTCAGACAGGATCTCACTGCCTCTCTGAACTCCCCCCGGTTTGCCCCTTCTGTTTACCAGGCAGGTGACCTGGATTAAGCCTCACGGCTCAGCTCTCTCCCTCGCAAACAGGGCAAGAATAAGCAGAGAGGTCAAACACAAGTTTTGTTCAAAGCCCCGAGGGTCCCAGCAACAAGGGCCTTCCCTGAGATACAGGCCTGTCTCCCCTTTCCCTGTTTGCCAGAAGCTGGGAATGGGCGACAGGGGATGGATCACGATGATTCCCTGTTCTGTTCATTCCCTCTGGGGCACCTGGCACTGGTCACTCGGAAGACAGGACACTGGGCTAGATGGACCTTTGGTCTGCCCAGTCTGGCCGTTCTTATGTTCTCGTCAGTCCAGGGCCCACAGTCCAGCCATGCAGCCTCATGGAGAACAACCGACCAACGCTCGCAAGTCCCTTTCCCTGCAAGCCCAGGGCCCATGGGGTCACTGACACCCCGTTTCCACTCCCGAGCCTTTCCGAGGGGGGTGTTTTGGGGGGGGGGGCACGAAGGCTGGCGACAGGGGCCACCGATTTGTGAACGTTTTTCTTTGCAAGTCCGGGAGTTCCACGGCTCAGCCACATCAGAGCAGCTGAGAGGGTGAAGAGACGTGGTCCACGGGGAGATTTATTCTGTCACGAGGAGCCAGTGAAAACCCAGCTCCTTAGTAGCAGTGGGGCGGCGTTGCCCCAGAAGAGCCCACTGCTCAGAAAGCTGCAGGGGGCCAGGCAGCCGGGCGGTGGTGGGGAGGTGTCACTCGGGGTGTCATGTACAACCCACCAAACCCCAGCGCCTCCCATTAGTTAGTTACAAATGGAAATGAGTCATCACCACACCCAGGCACTCTCACGCTGGTCTCTGCCACTGATTTCGTTGTAAGGAGCGGAGACTTCCGCCCGGCTCATGCCCGCAGCAAGCAGAACACAGCGCCCCAGGGCCGTTCCCTTTCCAGGACTCCCACAGGGCTGGAGCCCGCAGCCGGATCGCCCCACGAACTGAGGCCTGCCAAAGCTGCTCTATGCAGCCACAGCACCTGTGTGTCTTACCCGCTCAGATCCCAAGAGCTCTGCAGGGCTGGTGGCAGTAGGGGGCGCTCTGACCCTAATGCCCCGGCATGGTGCTGCAGGGAGCAGGGTGGGGGCTCAGTAGGGCGCTGACCCCAGTGCCGGGCCAGGGGCGTGGGGCTGTTAACAGTCTGCAGGGGGCCTGGTCCACTGGGCCGAGCTGTTTGTGGGGGGCAGCGACTCCTGTCCGCCACCCCACCCGAGCCAGGGGCTCCCTGCAGAGCTGGCTGCGGGCAGAGAGCCTGGCCCAGGGGCAGCTCAAAGGAGCCAGCCCCAGCCCTCTCCTGCTGATGGCTGTGGGGAACCTGCCGCAGCTTGCGGGGGCCTTGGCTCAGGGAGTTCTGCGCCCAGCTGTCCTCACGGAGGCCTGTTGCATGCTGGGATCTGTAGTCCCAAGGGGAGACGGGCTGTGGTCTGCTCCAGGAGGCAGGTCGGGGAAGGCACGCCTTGGCTGGCCAGGCCGGGGGGCAGCGGATCCCATGGGGGCAGAACAGAACCACGGAGCCAGGGAGCTTTGAGGCTACTTGGCTGCTCTATTTCCAAGCACAGCTCCGTGGCTGGGCTCCGTCCCCGGCCGGGGGAGCCCAGCCCCTCAGGGCTCAGAGCTCTTGGTGCAGGGCAGGCTGGGCACCTTCCAGCGCCGCGTGCCGTGCAGCCGCAGGGAGAGCCACTCCTGCTGGGTGCTCGGGAGGTAGGACTCCGGGGTGCAGCTGCCTTGCAGTTGGCTGAGGAGGTCGGAGCTCTGGCTCTCCAGGGCGGTGCTGTTCCGCAAGGCCTGCACGTCCAGGCTCTCCAGGCTCTCCAGGCTGCCCGTGGGGAAGTCCTGAGTGCGGACGCCGTTGTGTGAGCCTGGGCCAAGGAGAGGAAATATCAGCCGGGGCCGGGAGGGGGCACGAGGGGAGGCTAGCCGGGGGGGGAGCAAGGAGAGGTTAGCTGGGGGGGGTTTTGTGAGGGGTGGTTAGCCGGGTGGGGCAGGGGGAGGGTAGCTGGGGGGGGGGCAGAGGGGAGGTTAGCTGGGGGGGGGGCAGGGGGAGGGGAGCGGGGGGGGGATTTGAGGGGGGTTCGTCGTGTGGGGGGCAGGGGGAGGTTAGCCTGTGGGGGGCAGGGGGAGGTTAGCTGTGGGGGATTGCAAGGGGTAGTTAGCTGGGTGGGGCAGAGGGGAGGTTAGCGGGGGGGGGCGGGGGGGGTTGGGCGGGGGGGGGGGTGGGGGGGGCGGGGCGCGGGGGGGCCCCGGGGGGGGGGGGTGGGGGGGGGTGTTAACCGGGGGGGGGGGGGCAGGGGGGGCCCCGGGGGGGGGGGGTGGGGGGCGGGGGGCCGGGGTGCTCGGGGGTGGGGGCGGGGGGGGGGGGGGGAAGGGGAGGGGAAAGGGGGGGGGGGGCGGGGGGTGGTTAGCGGGGGGGGGCAGAGGGGAGGGTAGCGGGGGGGGGGGCAGGGGGGGGGGGGGGTGTGGTGGGTGGGGGGGGGGGGGGGTGGGTGGGGGGGGATTGTAAGGGGTAGTTAGCTGGGTGGTGCAGGGGTTGGTTAGCTGGGGGGGGGGAGAGAGGAGGTTAGCTCTGGGGGGGTTGTGAGGGGGAGTTAGCCGGGTGGGGCAGGGGGAGGGTAGCTGGGGGGGGGGGGGGGGGGGGTTAGCTGGGGGGGGCGGAGAGGAGGTTAGCTGTGGGGGGGGTTGTGGGGGGTGGTTAGCCGGGGGGGGCAGGGGGAGGGGAGCGGGGGGGGGATTTGAGGGGGGTTCGTCGTGTGGGGGGCAGGGGGAGGTTAGCCTATGGGGGGCAGGGGGGGGTTAGCGGGGGGGGGATTGTAAGGGGTAGTTAGCTGGGTGGGGCAGAGGGGAGGTTAGCTGGGGGTGGTGGGCGTGGGGGGTAGTTAGCCTGTGGGGGAAAGGGGGAGGTTAGCTGGGAGGGGGTTTGTGAGGGGTGGTTAGCCGGGGGGGGGGGGGGGCGGGGGGGGAGGGGTGAGCGGGTGGGGCCGGGGGGGGGGGAAGGGGGGAGGTTAGCGGGGAGGGGGTTTGTGAGGGGTGGTTAGCCGGGGGGGGGGGGGGGGGGCGCGGGGGGGGGGGGGCGGGGCCCGGGGGGGCCCCGGGGGGGGGGGTTTGGGCGCGGGGGGGGGGGGGGGGGGTTGGCGGGGGGGGGGGGGGGGAGGTTAGCTGGGGGGGGTTTTGTGAGGGGTGGTTAGCCGGGGGGGGCAGAGGGGAGGGTAGCTGGGGGGGGGGCAGAGGGGGGGTTAGCGGGGGGGGTGTTGGGGGGGGGGGTTAGCGGGGGGGGGATTGTAAGGGGTAGTTAGCTGGGGGGGGCAGGGGGTGGTTAGCTGGGTGGGGCAGAGGGGAGGTTAGCTCTGGGGGGGTTGTGAGGGGGAGTTAGCCGGGTGGGGCAGGGGGAGGGTAGCGGGGGGGGGGGCAGGGGGGGAGGCAAGCGGGGGGGGGAGCAAGGAGAGGTTAGCCGTGGGGGGCAGAGGGGAGGTTAGCTGGGGGGGGGGCAGGGGGAGGTTAGCCTGTGGGGGGCAGGGGGAGGTTAGCCTATGGGGGGCAGGGGGAGGTTAGCTGTGGGGGATTGTAAGGGGTAGTTAGCTGGGTGGGGCAGGGGGTGGTTAGCTGGGGGGGGCAGAGAGGAGGTTAGCTCTGGGGGGATTGTGAGGGGTAGTTAGCCGGGTGGGGCAGGGGGAGGTTAGCTTGTGGGGGGCAGGGGGAGGTTAGCTGGGGGGGGGTTGTGAGGGGTGGTTAACCGGGGGGGGGGGGGGGGG
>QXTE01000420.1:486428-526619 GCA_003942145.1 Platysternon megacephalum
GAGGGGTGGTTAACCGGGCGGGGCAGGGGGAGGTTAGCTGTGGGGGGGTTGTGAGGGGTGGTTAGCTTGTGGGGGGCAGGGGGAGGTTAGCTGTGGGGGGGGTTGTGAGGGGTGGTTAACCGGGCGGGGCAGGGGGAGGTTAGCCTGTGGGGGGCAGGGGGAGGTTAGCCTGGCAAAGACGGTGCAGAGCTGAGCGAGTCCAGCCTGTCCCCGGGCCTGGGCTCCGTGTGCTCGGCACGTGCACGCTGATCGTGCGCCGGGAACAGCACCCAACAGAGCCCATCTCTGGGCACGTCCCAGCCAGGGCCCAGCCCTGCTCGCCCGGGCTCCCACCTCCGACCCGCCATCATGCGCCTGGCTGGGGGCAGTGCAGCCCACGGCACTCACAGCACTTGCGGAAGGACTCCCAGGTGTGGGAGGGCAGGTAGGCCTTGCTGCTGGGCTGCTGCAAGAGGCAGAGGATGGCATTGTCCATCTGCTGGAAGATGCGCAGCGACAGCACGGCCTGCTTGATCTCAGGCGACAGGCCGCAATCCGCCGACTGCACCAGCTGCCGCACCGTGTCGAAGTCCTGCTTCAGCTGCAAGGCACCCTGCAGGCTGGGGAGCCCCGGGGTTACAGCGGGGAAGAGATCGCAGCCCTGGGCGCCCCCCAATCCCGACCCGCAGCCCCCCGGTACCCCAGCCCTGGGCTCCCCCCAGCTCCGCCAGCGCCCCTCAATCCCGACCCGCAGGCCCCGGTACCCCAGCCCTGGGCTCCCCCCAGCTCCCCTCAATCCCGACCCGCAGGCCCCGGTACCCCAGCCCTGGGCTCCCCCCAGCTCCGCCAGCGCCCCTCAATCACGACCCGCAGCCCCCCGGTACCCCAGCCAGCGCCCCTCAATCACGACCCACAGCCCCCCGGTACCCCAGCCCTGGGCTTCCCCCAGCTCCACTAGTGCTTCTCAACCCTGACCCGCAGCACCCCATCCCGTGAGCTCCAGTACCTGAACTTGATTTTCTGGGTGAGGATGTGGTCCATCCAGGCTTCCACGAAGGCTGTCATGACGTGGGTGAGCGCGGGCACCTGGGACTCACGCGGGAGCAGCTGGATGCCCTGCAGGACCTGGCCCAGGACACTCTGGGCGGCGGCCAAGGCGTACTCACTCGGGGTGCTGGGCAGGTCTGAAAGAGGCGGGGGAGGGGGCAGCGTTACCCCTGCATGGCTGGAGGGAGCTGTGAGGGGTGTGTGCCCCACACTGGCACTACAAGGGTTACGGGGAGCTGGGGAGCTCTTTAGGGCACCCGGGTGCAACTCCAGAGCATGGCAGGCCCAATGCAGACGGCCAGCTGGGCGGCTGCAGGCAGGAAGCAGGAGGTGCCCAGGGAGAGCTGGCAGCACTGGCCAGGGGGCAGGGCCCAGATCTCCCAGGCGAGTGCTGGAAGGGCCACACGAGGGACGGGGTTGGGCAGCGAGGGTGGCAGCGGGGAGTTAAATTCCCACCTGGGGGAGCCTGGAGCGGATCCGGACCGGTGGGAAGGGCCCTGCTGACAGGCGGAGCAGGGAGTGGGTACGACTAGGCAGACCCTGCTTGTTCACTGCCGGGTCCCCGGCTGGAGCCCAGGGGAGAGTGGGGCCTGGGCAAGGAGCGGGGAGGAAGGACTCGGTGTGAGGCCGATGGACCTGTTCGTGGGACACTCCGCCCCTGAAGGGCAAGACATGGCCCCAAAGAGCCTGCTATGCCACGCCCGGCCCCCAGGGGGCGCTGGCTGCCGAGTGGCTCGACCAGTGGAGGGAGAGGTGGAATGGGGGGGGGGCGGTGCTCACACTGAGCCCCCAGCAGCAGGTACCTCCCGTTCTCCCTGGGCCCAGTGGGCACGGTGCTGCCCCAGAGACTCAAGCTGCAGCCAGCCCAGCATGCTAGGGGCTAGCGATCCACGCAGCCCTGGGAGTGCCACAGGGAACAGCCGGGGCAGCCGCCTGCTAGCAGCGCCTGGGCCCAGAGCTGGTGCTCCGGACTGCCTTGGCAGGGCAGGGTCCGGGACAGGCCTGGGCAAGAAGGAAGCTGCTCTCAGCCTGACATGCCAGCTCTGAGCTGCTCTGCCCACCGGGTCTGTCGGCGGGCAGGGGCTGGGCACAGAGGACACGGGGGGGACGTACCTGCACGGAGGCCTGCTCTCCAGTGCTTGCCCAGCGGCATGGTCTGGCCGAAGATCTCTGCCGACATCCGCTTGCAGTCGGTGGAGAACATCCGCAGCACGTCCTGCGAGAAGCTCTGGGGAACAGAGAGGGAGCTGGGCCGGCACCCCCAGGAGAGCCCGGCTTGGCACCCCCGCCCTCGGGCACCTGTCAGCTTAGTCCAGCAAGGACGACACCGCGCCCTGCCAGCAGGGTCCTGGGCACGTGTGCCAGGAGATGGAACAGAGCCAGCCTCCGTCCAGCGCCGCCCCCGTGGGGCCGGCCCCGCCCCCGTCCAGCGCCACCACCATGGGGCCGGCCCCGCCCCCAGCCTCCGTCCAGCGCCGCCCCCGTGGGGCCGGCCCCACCCCCAGCCTCCGTCCAGCGCCGCCCCCGTGGGGCCGGCCCCGCCCCCAGCCTACCCAGCACTGCACACTCCACACCACCCATCTGACTAGAGCTGCCCCCAGCCATTCCCCCTACAACCTGCCCACCTGGATCAGAGCCAGTCCCCCTCCCCAGGTCCCAGCTGGCCCCGCCCCGGCAGCCCTCCCTGCAGCCCAGAACAGGGCGGGGGACAGCAAGGTGTCCGACCCTCCATGCAGGGCTTTCCAGCCAGTGCCCAGCTCCCCGGCCCAGCTCCCCGGGGCTCGCCAGAGGAGTGCGGCCAGGCCTGGCCCCTGCTCCCGGAAGGGCTGCGGCTCAGAGAGGAAGGAGCTGGCCCAAGGCAGGGACCCTCCCCTGAAGCCCCGAACCCTATGCAGCCACCGTGAGGCAGGGCAGGGTCCCTTACCTGGATGCTGGCGGCGGTGGAGTGGATCTGTAGGCAGAGCTGCCGCTCCTGGTGGGAGCCGAGGGCCGGCCGCACCCACCTGGGGCTGTCCCCCCCCTCAGGGAAGGCCCCACTCACGAGTTCCGCCAACCTGGTGGTCTCCGCCTTTAACAGCTGCAGCAGAGAGGAAGACGTGAGGCCCTGAGCCCAGTCATGGCCAAAGAGAGCCTGGCTGGGGGCCAGCTGCAGCCCTCCCCAGGCCTGGGATCCCAGCCCCACCCCGCTGCGCCCGGAGGAACTCCAGCTTGGGAGCAGCTGTGCTGGGGTCGGGTCCCTGGGGCTGTGGGAGGGAGAGGCCCCAGGCCCAGCCAACATCTCCCTGGTTGCAGGTCCCAGCCCGAGGAAGCGTCCCAGGAGCCGTACTTGCCTGGAGATCTCCCTGGGTGACGAGCAGGAACGGGCAGAGGGACCAGGCCGCAAGGTGCTGATAGGCCTTGGCCATGAGCCAGGAGCAGGAGGCCTGCCCCGTGGCCAGGCAGCGAGTCAGCAGCTCCAGCCGGAGACTCGGGGAGACGTGGTCGCCACTCGCTGCAGGGAGGGACACGGGTTAATGGGCAAAGCCAGGAGACCCCGGGGAACAGAGTGAGCTGGCGCAGGGGAGAGCCCAGCGGGATGAGGACTCGGGGGTGGGGGGGTGGGAGGCAGTGCCAGGGGTGGCCCCGGAGGTGGGGGTTTGGCGCTGGGGTGGTGGGGCCGGGCAGTGCCAGGGGTGGCCTGGGGGTGCGAGGGGGATGGTGTGGGGATTCGGGGGCCGGGAAGTGCCGGGGCGGCCTTAGGGGCATGGGAGTGGGGCCAGGCAGCACCCGGGGTGGCCTGGGGGTGGGGGGGCCAGGCAGTGCCAGGGCCCTAGAAGCTGACTTCTCTGCAGAGCACTGGGGCACATGTCCCCCCCCACGGTGAGCGCCCCCTCTGGCTGATACAGAACCCTCCTCCGCCTCCCTGAGTCTCCAGCCCTGCAGCTGAGACCCCTGGCGTCCGGGCAGGGCCTCACTCACCAGTCCTTGCAGCGAGCGGAGGCTCCAGGCATTTCAGGGCGAAGGCCAGGGGCGGGTGGAGCTCCCGGAGCAGCTGGGCAGTCCTGCTGTGCGCCGTGCCCGCTGTCCTGGGCCCAGGCACGCACTTATCGCTGAGGCTGGAACCCAGAGCCTGGCAGAACCCTGCGGAGAGGGGAGAGCACCACGGTGGGGGAGGGAGATGCTGCCACCACACACTGGGGCCCTGAAACACCCTGCCCCTGTCCCCCTGAGGTCACCGCAGAGCCTCCCCACTCCCAGCGTGCCCCCCAAATCCCCACGCAGGGCCCCCTGTTCCCAGAGCCCCTCCAGTCCCAGCGCCAGCAGCCAGGCCTCCCCAAAGCACTCCTGCCGGCTTCAGGGCCTCCAGGCCAGCAGCCCCTGGGCCTTACCTCGGTCCCAGCTCTGGAAGACAGCCTGAGAGATCAGACACAGGCCCAGGCGCCGCAGCGCCGCCTCGCACTCCGGGGGCACGCGGGCTGCAAGCGAACACAGGGGTGAGCACCAGGACAGGCCCTGCCCCTGGGCACAGCCCCGGGGGAGGAGGAGGGGCTGCTGGTGCCAACCAGGGAGCCAGATCCTGCCAGGCCGGGGCAGACCCCTGGCCTGAGACCCCAACTCCTGCACCAGGGGCCACGCCGCAGCCCTGATGGGAAGGATATCTGGGCACCAAAACCTTAACCTGGATGGGAGCCAGCACCCTCCGAGGGGAGACGCACCGTGTCCCAACCCCCGCCCCCTGAGCCAGTCCCCACCCTGGGTCCGGATCAGAGCCAGCGCCCCATTCCCACCCCCCATAACCAACCAAGCCCCCACCCTGAGGCCACATTGGAGACGGCACCCCCTAGAGGGGACAGGCCCCGCGTCCTATTCCCCATCCCCCATGTCCCTGCCCCAGGGCCAGATGGCAGCCAGCGCCCCCAGAGGGGAGATGCACCATGTCCCAAACCCTCCCCCCCACCCGCCAGTCCCTGCCCTGGGTCCAGATCAGAGTCAGCACCCCCTGGAGAGGAAAGACCCCGTGTCCTATTACCTGCCCCCCGATCCAGCCAGTCCCTGCCCCAGGGCCGGATCAGAGTCAGCACCCCCTGGAGGGGAAAGACCCTGTGCCCCATTCCCACCCCCCATAACCAACCAGGCCCCCACCCTGAGACCGGATTGGAGCCAGCGCCCCCTAGAGGGGACAGGCCCCACGTCTCAGTCCCCGCCCCCCTGCACTCACCCTGACTCAGCGCCTGGCTCAGCTCCTGCGCCAGCGCGGCTGCTGCCCTTTCTGTGCACTGGGGCAGGCCTCCGCAGGGCTGTGCCTGGTCCTGCCGCAGCTCCAGGTGATGAGCCAGCCAGGTGGCCACGGCCTCCCAGAAGAGCGGGCGGTACTGCGCATACAGAACCTCGGCAGCCTCCGAGTAGGACGCGTCCAGCCAGCGCACGGACTTCCAGCTGGGCAGGGAGGCCGAGCTCAGCCTCTCGTCCAGGCCCGGGCTGGCTGCCGGCACCACCGGGGGCTCCTGGCCCTCCTCTGCCGGGGGCTTCTCCTGCTTTGGCCTCTTGAGCACATGGTGCCAGAGCGTGTCGGTGGAGGCCACCAGGACTCCCAGAACAAGGTCCAGGAGCTCCTTGTCCTCCCTGCACAGCACCTGCAGCTCCTCGGGGAGGCTCGGCAGCCCCTCCACTGTGGGGGGCCCAGGGGACCCCACATCTGTCTCGCTGCTGCTGCGGTCCATGGCCCAAGGCACCACAGCATTCTCCCAGTGCACCTGTTCCAGGCCGTCCCCCTGTGCCCGCTGCAGGAGGAGCTGGTGGAGTCTGTGGGCGGCCAGCCTGCCTCTCTCGGCCGCCAGCACACCCAGCACCCGCCCAATGGGATAGGCCTGAGCGCCACCCCCCACCTCCCCTTTGTGCCGGAGTGGAGTGGCAGGATCAGCCCCCGGCTCGCTGGAGGCCCGCTCCAGGGCCTGGTCGCTCAGCACGTGGTTGTAGATCTCCAAGCCCTGGAACAGGTCGGCGAGCTGGGCAGGGGAGACGGCAGCGGGGCTGGCCTGTGCCAGGCACTGCAGCAGCACCTCCACGTAGCGCTCCACCAGGCGGATGGCGTGCAGGGCCAGCAGGCCCAGCGCCCGCTTCATGTGCGTCACCGACTCGTGATGCTGGAGCAGCAGCACCCGCAGCCAGGGGTCGCTGCGCATCTTGCGCTGCAGCCCGCTCCAGTGGCTGGTATGAGTCCGCAGCTCCTCACAGAGCCCCCTGAGCTGCCTGCTCCCCTCAGGGTCCCCTCCCCGGTCCTTCAGCGCCAAGAGAGCCAGGAGGTGGCGGACGAAGTCCGAGGCCCCTTTGAGGCGGCGGCTGTACTCGTGGGAGAGGCGGAGGCGGTGGCGGTGCTGCAGCAGGGCGTGCAAGGTGGCACAGTGCTTGGCCACGCGGGGGTAGACGGGGTGGTAGGAGAAGGTGCCCTGGGCTGTGACGTGGCCTCGGAAGGTCTCCGTGCGGGGGTTCTCCTGCACGCAGAGGCAGCGGCTGAGCCCCAGGAAGCTGTGCTCCACCTGGGCCAGGCGGGCGAGGGCGCCGGGCGAGTCCTCCTCGTCGCTGTCGTAGGCACTGGCGCTGGCATGCTGCTGCAGGAGGCGCCGCGCACTGGGGTTCACGCAGTTCCACAGCAGGGCCTCCGCCTTCTGCAGGGACTTGGCAAAGCCGCTCAGGGAGCTGCAGCCTGCAAGACACGGAGCCTCAGGGAGGAGGCGGCTGCAGCCCCAGGGAACCCCCTGTAACCTCCCCCAGCAGCGAAAGCAGAGCCAGACTGGGGCTGAACGGAGAGGGGAGAATACGAAGGGGAGCAGAGATATGCCCCCCCATGGCCCGTCATGCCCCTGCAGCTGTGCCTCCAACACTCCCTAGGACACCCCCAGCTCCAGTGGCCTGGGGTGTGGGGAACCACGGGGGACCTGCTTTATAGCCCCTGGACCACCCATAATTACCCCATCCTCAACCCACCACTCCCACACTCTTCTTTGGGGATCCCCCGCCAGCCCTGCCCTGGGGAAAGGAGCTAGACTCATCACTCGCCCGGCTGCTGGAGGCACCAGCTGTGCTTTGGAGGGCCAGCACTATTGAACAGACCAGGGTTACGGTGCCAGTGCTGCAGAGGGACAAGGGGGCAGCTCCAGCATAGCTCTGTCTCCCCTGCCTCCTGCTGCTGTCAGGGCTGTGACACAAGACTGCAGGGTCACCCCCTGCCATCTTCAGCTCCTTCTCAATCTTCCCTGCCTGCCTCCCCTCTGCACTGCCTCAGCCTGCCCTGCTTCTTACCCTCCCCCGTCACTGTCTCTGCTGCGCCACCTCTGCAGCTGCTGGGACCTCAGCTGCCCTTCCCCTGCCGGTAATTCCCAGGGATTAAATGGCCCAGACTGAACAAAAGGAGCTGCAGGAAGGAGGCACAAATGCAATTAAAGGATCAAGAGACTAAAAAGGGCAGCCACCCCAGCCCCAGGTGTCTACCTGAGCTGGCAGCAGCCAAGCGTGCCCTGGCACCGCCGCGAGCGGCCCGGTGCCACCACAGGCAGCCAGGGAGTTGCCGTCACAGCCCTCGATTGGGGCTCATGGTCTCTGCCTTCAATGGGAGGCTCTGGTGTCCAGCTCTCCTCCTGCCCGAACCGGTCACGGTGCGATGCTGCCCAGCCCCACCGAGTTTCTGTCCTCACCTGACTCCTCTCGCTCCCCCTGCCCATCGGCGGGAGACACCTTCTTGGGCCCCACCAGTGAGCTCAGCGGCGGCAGGATGGCGCTCGAGGCCTGCGACATGCGCGACATGAGGAGGATGAAGACAGCGTTCAGGCCAATGCCGTCTACTTCGATCATCTGCAAGAGACAAGGGTTGGTGGGTCAACCTCGGCATCGCCAGTTTAGTTGCCTCCGACCCTGACCCCTCCTGAGGACAGCAGCACCGTCTCCTGACAGCCCTAGTCCCATGGATCTCAGCTGCCAGCTTAGGGCAGTGCCCCAACCCCCAAGTGCAGGGGACGGGCACCCAGGAACCGAGGGTGTGTCTACACTGTAGTGTGAGCCCAGGGTTTAAACTCAGCCTCAAGACTAATCCCCTTTTGCCTACACACAAATCACACTAACCCAGGGTTTGGTCCCAGGACCCCACGGGGGGGAGAGGGGGGGAGGACCTGAGCCTCAGTCAAGCTTGGAGCCAGGGTTCAAGCCCAATGTAGATGCACCAGCCTCACTGGACTCGGGCTCTGGCAGTCTGCCAAAAGTAGCCACAATCCCAAGCCCTGACTTTCTTTGTCTTCTGGACAGGCAGCTTGAGTGGCCAGTCAAGTTTCCCCACATTGCACCAGGAACAGAGGGCTAGAGCGGCCACGCTTTGGGAGGGTGCAAGAACTCTGCGATGTGGGCGGTTGGACTCAGGCCCGCATAATGCAGTGTAGACGCTGGAGCCTCGGGCGGGGCCAGGGTGTAAGAGCTCCACACCGGGGCTTACAGACCAGTGTAGACGCTCAAGGCCAGGGTCTGCTAACTTGAGCTCACGCTGCAGTGGAGACAGACCCAGAACGGCCCCCCCCCCCGGGGCATGTGCTGATGCCCGGGGCAGCGGGGGGCAGCTCAGGCCACCGGACACACGTCCCCAGCCCGGCCGGGGAGCAGCAGCTCCGAGGCGGGGGGTGATTTTAAGGGGTGAGCAGGGCTATGAATGGGGGGGGGGGCTGCAGATCCCAGACTTCCGGGGTGCTGGGGGCACATCTCCCTCCTCCCCCCCCCGCTGTCAGCCCCGGCCTGGCTCCCCTTTCCCTGCTGGGGGGGGGGCACAGCCCCCCATCACTCCCCCACCTCCATGTCCTGCCGCTCCGGGCCCTAGGGGGATGGAGGGGAGGGGGGGGAGGAGAATAGGACTGGGGTGAATGGGGGTGGGGCCAATAGGCCAGGGGGCGTGGCGTCGGCAGGGGGCGTGGCTCGCCCGGAATTGGCCCCGCCCCCACGGGAAACCTCCGGTTCCATCCGGGCACTTCAGCGGGCACAAGGCGGCCCGCGGTAGCCATGGTAACCGGCACCTCCGCGGCCGCCCGGAGACTCCTGGGGCCCGGCGCCGGGGTCCCTGGTGGCCGCAGAGCCGCGGCCGCCCCACCCCGGCCCCGACACTCACCGGCCGCCGCCGCTCGCCGAACCGCCCCCGGGACAGGGAGCTGGGGGCCAAGACCCAATCAGCGGGCTAGGAACCGGCACGTGACGAGGGTCCTCCTGCCTCTGCCCCACCCCCTCCCGCTCTGTCAGGTGATAAGGGAAGGCGGTGTCTGGCCACGTAAGGACGGTGATGGGCGGGGCCTAGAGGTGGTATCAGCCCCTCCCCCGCCCGGGTTGCCCCGCGGTGGAGGGGGCTGGGCTGTGGGGCGTGGCTCAGGGACAGGCCCCACCACGCCCCCACCAGCGCCAACGTGGTGCTGCTCCTGGCTTTCCTGGCGCTGGTGGGGAGATGTTCCCCAAAGGGGCATAGTGCACACGGGCTGGGGGCCAGCTTTGGTCGTGACTCGGTGCCCCTGAGCCCCGTGCCGCTCTGCTCTGCGGAGCTTGGCATTGGTGTCTGTCTCCATTAGACCCTAACCCCGGCCATGTGCCCCGTGTGGCAGTTCTCAAAGCTCTTTGCAGACCAACTAATCCTGGGTAACTAACTAACCTCCCACCTCCAGGGTGTCACGTTATTGATTTGAACTGGGACCATATAGAACATGGTTGCAACCAAAGTCCCGTAGTGGCACCAAATCTTGTATAAAGGGGGTCAAATGAGGTGTCTAAGACAAGGTTATGGGTTGCTGGGTATGATTATGCGGTCTATATGTGTATATCAATTTTGTAGTTGAAGTTATGAATATTGGCTCTATGCTGTCTGTATTTCAAACTTATCCTGTGCTTCTGGGAGACATCCCAGACAAGTTGGTGTTAGCTCTGCCTAGCCTGCTTGATGGCCCATTAAGGACCATCGGCTATACAACTGACCCACTGAGAGAAGGCAGATACGCCTTGTAACTCAGCAAAGTATGCAGGGCCTTGCCCATGTGACTCCAAACTCCATTGTGCTGTAATTTTCCACAGTAAGAACAAAGAGGTGTTCTTACACCTGGGAAAGACTATAAAAGGCTGATGCCTCATCTCCATCTTGTCTTCAATCCTGCTTCTTACCTCTGGAGGGATATTGTTACAAACAGAAGCTCTACACAAAGGACTGATGACCCATCCCAGCGGGGGATGTACTCCAGAGACTTGATTTGAACCTGCAGTTTATTCTATCACTGCTACAAGCCTGAACCAAGAACTTTGCCATTACTGTATGTAATTGATTCCATTTAACCAATTCTAGCTCTCATCTCTATCTTTTTTCCTTTTATGAATAAACCTTTAGATTTTAGATTCTAAAGGATTGGCAACAGCGTGATTTGTGGGTAAGATCTGATTTGTATATTGACCTGGGTCTGGGGCTTGATTCTTTGGGATCGAGAGAACCTTTTTTCTTTTACTGGGGTATTGGTTTTCATAACCATTTGTCCCCATAACGAGTGGCACTGGTGGTGATACTGGGAANCTCAGTTGGGTCCCGCCAGAACCAGCATCATTACACAGGGTAACAGCACTGTCCCCACTTTACAGAGGGAAACTGAGGCAGGCCCGTTGGTGTGCATTGGGATCCCAACGCCAGGGCCTAGCTCCCAGCCCACCCCTCTCCAGAGGACACTGCTTCTCCAGGTGGCTGGCGACGGGGTACAGTGACCTGTGTCTCCTCTGGGTGGGGGGGGAGAATTTCAGGGGGTTCCTGGGCAGATGAAGGGTTAGGGGGGCAGGATGCTGGGGATCCACTCTCCCTTGTTCATGTTGTCCCAGCCTGGGGTCCCCCCCAGCTCCTTGAAGTCCAGCCAGAGAGGTGTCTGTCCCTGGGGAAGGACCCTCTTGGCTCAGTGCCTGGGGCTCACCAACGATCCCACCCACAGGGCTGTGGTGTGTTGGAGACATTCACCCCCTTGCCTAGCCTGAGAAACACCCAGACCCCAAGGGGGAGATCTCCCCCCGCCAGCTGGGGCCCCATTGAACAGGGCTGCTGTGGGGTTAGCTCAGCCTTCCCTCCAATCCCCAGTGACTGGCCTCAGTCCCCTGCTCCCATTGGTACCCCAAAAAGACACCGCGCAGACGCAGTGCTCCCCCCAGTCCTCACCTCAAGGTAGGCCTTCCTGCGGCTTCTCTCTATGCTGCTCTCCTTGTCCATGGTGGGTCAGCAACGGCCCCAGACAGCTGCCCGCTGCTAAAGACAGAGAGAAATGATCTTAATAGCAGCTCTAATCAGCTCCTAATCCAGGCAGTCCCGGAGAGGGGGCAGGCAGGCAGGCAGTCCTTCTCTCTGGAGCAGCCCTCTGAGCACATCCAACCCTCTGGGGATCCCGCCAGGGTGCTGGGGAACTGCAAACTCACATTAGCTTCCTGCCTGCAGTCACAGTATTGTCCTCAATTGCCCATCCCGTGTGTGTGTGATTGTAGGGTTCCCCCTGGGCACTGGGCTCGCCCACACCTCGACTACTGTGTGCTATTTTGGCCACGCCATCTGAAAAAAGAAATTAGAATGGGAGAAAGTACAGAGGGCAACAAAGTGATTGTGGGTATGGAACAGCTTCTCTATGACCAGAGATTAAAAAGACGGGGACAGTTCAGCTTAGAAGAGAGACAGCTAAGGGGGGATACGATAGAGGTCTATAAAATCATGACTGGTGTGGAGAAAGTAAATAAGAAAGTGTTATTTACTCCTTGGCAGAACACAAGAACCAGGGGTCACCCAATTAATTTAATAGGCAGCAGGTTTAAAACAAACAAAAGGAAGTCTTTTTTCACACAAGGCACAGTCAACCTGTGGAACTGCTTGCCAGGGGATGCTGTTGTTACCAAAATATCGGGTTCGCCTAGCTGAGAGCCAAAACAGCCAGACAGAGATAAGGAAAGATTGCTTTATTTTGCAGAAGAAAGGAGAGTTTTGCACCTTGGTACAAAGACTCTGACTTACACAAGTTTCACAGATCCTTTATACACATTCAGATAGAGACCCTTGCCGTGTTAACACTTGATTGGTGGGGCCTTAAGGCAGGAGAGAAAAGACAGTTTAAAAGTTCAGGGTTCTGCTTTCCCCTAATGGCCACTAATAGTCAGCGCCGGCTCCAGGGTTTTTGCTGCCCCAGGCAGCAAAAAAAAAAAAAAAAAAAAAAAAGCCGCGATCGCGATCTGCGGCGGCAATTCGGCGGGAGGTCCTTCGCTCCGAGCGGGAGTGAGGGACCCTCCGCCGAATTGCCGCCGAATCGCTGGACGTGCCGCCCCTCTCCCGAGTGGCCGCCCCAAGCACCTGCTTGGTCAGCTGGTGCCTGGAGCCGGCCCTGCTAATAGTAGAACTGGGTTAAAAAAGAGCTAGGTAAGTTCATGGAGGATACGTCCATCAATGGCTATTAGCCATCAGGGATGCAATCCCATGCTCTGAGTGTCCCTAGCCCAGTGGTCCCCAAACTGTGGGGCATGCCCCAAACATGGGGGGGGGGGGACACACACGCTACAGGACCTGGGCCAGCCCCCACAGAGGGTGGGGAGGGAGAACCACCCAGCCCCTCTCTGCCCCTGGGCCAGCTGCATCTCCAGCTCCAGTACTCCGCCACCCCCAGCCCCGCTGTCAGCCCAGGCTCCTGTGCCGAGCCAACGGGGCCGTACTGGGGAGCAGGGAACAGATTCCATTGCTGCTGGGGGGACGTGATGGGAAACGTTGGGGCACCGCTGGCCTGGCCTGGCAGGGGCCGGATCACTCGAGGATTGCCGGCTCTGTTCATTCCCCGGGCGCTGGGCTGGGACCATGGGGCTGACCCATCCTGGCTGCTCTCCCTGTGTCCTTGCAGGGAGCCCTGGCAGCGCGGGGGTTTGGGGTCTCTGGCCCAGTGATTGCTGCTGCCAGAGCCTCAGCTGCTGTTTGGCAAACGCACGTGGAGCCCCAGGAACCAGCGTGCTCTCGTGCCCCGAACAAAGATGGCGGGCTCAGGGCTCACGTGCCCCGAACAAAGATGGCGGGCTCACGGGCTCTCGTGCCCGAACAAAGATGGCGGGCCCAGGGCTCACGGGCCGTCGTGCCCCGAACAAAGATGGCGTCAGCTGACGACAGATTCCGGTCCGCCGGCAGGGCGGACTCCTGGGACTGTTTCCGGTCACGGCGCGGCGCAGACGACTGTGGGGTGGGCTGAGGGGGGTGTTTCCGGTGTGGGAGGGAGGCCACCCCTCCCTGGGCTGATGCCGAACGCGGGACTCGGGGAGGCGGGAGCCCCCGAGGGGCCGGAGCGGGGTGAGTGGGGGGGTCTGAGCGGCCAGGTGCAGAGCGGGGGGCCGGGCGCAGAGGGGGGGTTGGGAAGGTGCGGGGGGCCGGAGGGGCTGGGCGCGGGGGGGGGCTGGGGGGGCGGGCACAGGGGGGGGGGGGGGGGGGGGGGGGGGGCGGGGGGGGGGCGGGGGGGGGGGGGGGGGGGGGGGGCGGGGGGGGTGGGGGGGGGGGGGCGGGGGGGGGGTCTGAGGGGCCGGGCGCAGAGGGGAGGTGGGGGGGGCCGGCGCGGGGGGGGGTGGGGGGGGGGGGGGGGGGGGGGGGGGGCGGGGGGGGTGGGGGGGGGGGGGCGGGGGGGGGGTCTGAGGGGCCGGGCGCAGAGGGGAGGTGGGGGGGGCCGGCGCGGGGGGGGGTGGGGGGGGGGGGGGGGGGGGGGGGGGGGGGGCGGGGGGCGCGGGGGGGGGGGGGGGGGGGGGGGGGGGGCGGGGGGGGGGCGGGGGGGGGGGGGGGGGGGGGGGGCGGGGGGCGCGGGGGGGGGGGGGGGGGGGGGGGGGGGGGGGGTGGGGGGCGGGGCGCAGAGCGGGGGGCCGGGCGCAGAGGGGGGTCTGAGGGGCCGGGCGCAGAGGGGGGGTTGGGAAGGTGGGGGGGTCTGAGGGGCCGGGCGCAGAGCGGGGGGCCGGGCGCAGAGGGAGTGTCTGAGGGGCCGGGCGCAGAGGGGGGGGCTGGGCGCAGGGAGGGTCTGAGCGGCTGGGTGCAGAGGGGAGGTTGGGGGGTCCGGCGCAGGGGGGGTTGGGGGGTGTGGGGAAGCTGGGGATGTGCGGGAGGAAAGTAACTCCCGAGCCCCGGGCTGTTCTGCTGGGGGCGTGGGAGGGAGCAACCACCTCTGTGTGGGGGGAGGAAGTGTTGCCCTCCGAGTGAGGAGCGGTGAGGAGATACATTGGGCCTGAGGCAGGGGTGTTATGTGGGTGTCCCCTTGGGAGATCTTTGCACAGGCTGCAGGGCAGGGGGGTGCTTGGGCCAGGCAGCAGCAGGCAGGTCTCTGCACAGCAGGTGGGTTGGGCTGTTACTTGGCCTTCCTGACCCTGTGCACATTCACTTTCGGTTCTGGCCGGCTTGGCTGCTTGCTCACAGCTGCTGTCTTACAGGGCCCATCCCGCCGGGGCACTTCCCCCTCAGCCTGCTCCCCAGGTATGGCTGGGACCCCAACTTAGAGCACCGCAAGGAAGAGGTATGTGTCTGCCGTCCCTCTGCCTTCAAGGGAGTGCGTGGGGTGCATCCCTCAAGGGGATCATGGGGCTCCCACCTTCCCAGCCAGACCCCTGGGGTGGGGGAAGGTAACTAGACATGGCTGCTGAGTCTCTTGGGCTGGAAAGCATCTGTGCTCTGGTTGCCTGGTTTGCAGGAGGGGATGGGGAGCCTGGGCCAGGGCTGTGGGAGAATCTCACTCCTGCCTCTTCTGTCTGGTTTGACCAGAGCTTCAAGTTGGGGGCTGCCGTAAGGGGAGGGCGTGGCGGGGAGCCGGGTCGGCACTGAGGGACCCGGCGGGGGCTGCTGTAAGGGGAGGGTGCGGCGGGGAGCTGGTGCGGCGCTGAGGGACCCGGCGGGGGCTGCCGTAAGGGGAGGGCGCGGCGGGGAGCTGGGGCGGCGCCGAGGGACCCAGCGGGGGCTGCTGGAGACCCTGAGTCACTAGCTGTGGTTCCTTCTCCTAGGATCTCAACAACTTAATGGAGAAGCTGATGATGGAGAACTTGTACGGCCCCCCCAAAGCCCAGGAGATGGCCGGTACGAGGGGGTGGGGAAGGGGAGTGTCGGGGAGGCCAGGGGCTTTCCTGGGTGGACCATGTTGAGTCAGAAGCTCTCGGAAGCAGCGTGTCTCCTGTTCCTGTGGCATCAGCCTGTCTCCTCAGGCAGAGCAATCCCCAGCCCCTCCTGGCTCCGCCCCTGCCATGCTAACAGTCCACCTGCTTCTGGTGCTTGTATGTGGCGCTGCCATGCCCAGGGCTTGGGGCCCTGGCGTATACCTGCTGCGGGCAGGCTTCACCATCCTCACTTGTTCTCACCCCTGCTTCCATGAGCCCTGTTTGATTGCTTCACACAGCGCACAGTCAACCTGGGGAACTCCTCGCTGGAGGATGTTGTGAAGGCCAAGACTATAACAGGGTTCAAAAAAGAACTAGATAAGTTCATGGAGGATAGGTCCATCAATGGCTACTAGCCAGGCTGGGCAGGGATGGTGTCCCGAGCCTCTGTTTGCCAGAAGCTGGGAATGGGCGACGGGCTGGATCACTTGGTGATTCCCTGTTCTGTTCATTCCCTCTGGGGCACCTGGCATTGGCCACTGTCGGAAGACAGGACACTGGGCTAGAGGGACCTTTGGTCTGACCCAGTCTGGCCGTTCTTATGTTCTTATGTTATGTTCTTGGCAAAGTGCTCGGGAACCCCGCGGGGACAAGCCAGTGCTGCCGAGAGGGGCCAGTCCCACAGCCCTGGCCCAGAAGCGCTTTCCGAACGATGCACCCTGCCTTCTGCCACGTGCCTCACCCTGCCCTGGGAGAATCAGGTTTGCGGTGGAGGGTGGGGTTCAGACTCCATGGGCTGAGAAGTCCTTTGCCTCTGATGAAGCTGCCACAAGGGGGCCTATTGTAGCTGCTTTTTTCTTCTCAAGTACACAAGGCCCTGGAAGACTACACTTCCCAATGTGCACTTCAGGCTGCTTGGGTCCAGATGGAGCACTGCATGGTGGGGGAGTCGTCTCGGGGGCCACTGCGGCAGGGTACAGGCAGAGGACTCAGCTGGGTGCTCTTTCCCCTCCCAGTTTGTGACCGATCCCGGCGTGGTTCGAATCTGAGTGGGGCTGGGGAGAGAATACCCATCCAAACACCTGTTAGTCAGCGCCCTGGCCCGGCCATTCCCCGGCCATTCCCCAGCCATGCGCATCGTGACATTACCTGTATCGTGGCACAGCCGAGCGGCCCCAGTTGTGGCCCAGGACTTTGTTGCGCTGGGCGCTGTACACACGCAGCCCCAGAGACCTCACAGTTGAAGTACAGGACGAGAGGTAGACAGACAGAGGACCAGAGCTATGGCCTGGAGGCATGTATGGGGCAGGAGCCTGTCAGCAGATCATCTCGTCCCTGCTAAAATCCAGCAGTGGAGGAAATGTATCCACCTTCTAGGAGTCCGTCTACACTCCAGAGAAAACCCACGGCACCGAGTCTCCGAGCCCAGCTCAGCTGACTTGGGCTTGCACTACAGCAATGTCGCCGTTCCTGCTTGGGCTGGAGGCTGGGATTCGAGCCCCTGGCCGGGTTTCAGAGCCCAGGCTCCAGCCCGAGTGGGAAGTTTTGCACTGCTATTTTGAGCCTTGCGAGTGTGACTCCTTTGACCTGGGCTCTGTGATGTGGCCTTGCCGGTTTCTCTTTGCAGTGTCGAGGTCCCCTGGGGGACTTGTGAACGATGTTTCCCCAGAGCGAGAGCCCCTCCCAGGCTGGGATTTTGAACTGCCAGGAATCTCCCATCCCCTCGGGCCCTGTCCTGACAAGCCCACCCCCTGCCCATCACCACAGAGTCTGGGCACCTCCCATGGCAGATTGACAGCAGTAGGGAAGGCCTTGGGGGTCTGTGGAATCTCAGGCTCCTCCCTCGGGGGGGAGGGGTTTGGGGTGAGTTGGTTTATTTCTGTGTTTTGGTTTTGGGATGGGGCTGCTCCTTCCCTGATGACTCGAGGCTTGGGGAGCGCTGGGTTTGGCGTGAGGGGGCGCATCGAGAGCTCCGCTCCCTGGGAGGTCCAGGCCGGTGGAGTCATGCACTGGGGCGTGGCCGGGACCTGGTGGGGGGTGGTACAGCACGGGCCGGCGCTGCGTGGGCTGAGCGCTGCTGTGCTCTCCCTATGCAGACTCGGACGAAGAGCTCTGCTATTACTACGACAACGATGGGGAGTATTACGAGGATGAGGAGGAGAAGTGGGACGATTCCAGCAAGGAATGCGATGCAAAGACTGACGAGGACTCAGTCCCTGGCACCTTCTGTGGCTTCAGGAAATCCTTCCTGTGCAAGGACACCTCACCAGCTCCCCCGCCCCAGAGCTCGCTGGACTATCAACTGCTGGACCTGAAACTGCCCCAGAGGCAGCGGGTGACCGCAGAGGTGAGCAGAGCCCCGGGGTCATCCTCTTTCCCTTCCGTTCCCCTGGGCCGGCCATCCTCTCCCCCAGTGGGTCCGTGTAACAGGGCGTAGCAGGGCCCCCTTTGCTCCTGCTCTGCTCCTTCTGGCTCAGCAATCACCGGTGCTGTTTATTTACAGCGTGAAACCCCCCCCACCTCACCATATACAGCTTGGGGGTTTCAGTCTGCAGGACTCCCCAGCCTTTGCAGCCAGGAGAGAAGAGCTTCCACTCTCTGGCTGCCCCCCTTTCTGTCTGCCCCCATTGGCGTCCTTCCTCTGAGGCTTTTATGCAGCCCCAGGCTGATCAAGCTGGCAGCTGTTTCCCCTTCGCCAATCAGGCGCAGGTTTCTCTAGCCAGCTCCAATTTACCTCCCTTAGTGGGAGCTGGAGTGACAGAGCGCTGGCCCAGCCCCCTGTCACAGTCCCCTGGAAGCCCCGCTGTGGCCAGGGCAGGATGCGGCCCTCCATGCATTTGGGGCTTTGTCCACTGTGGTCCCTCCTGCATCTCTGCCAAGGAGGACCTGCTGGTGGTGTCCTGGCTGCAGAGCAGAGTGGACAGAACTTGGGGGAAGGGGTGGAGGATTGTCAGTGCTACCTTTGACCAGCCCGAGGGGCCGCCGCTGAGCATGGATGTAGTACTGCTCCTCTAGGAGCAGAGCGAGCTGCCCTCGGACTTTGCCAGGGTGCAGACCGGGATCCCCGTCCCGGATCAGCCCAGGGCTCCACGGAGCCCGTCTCCAGCTGCTACAGAGCAAGGTGCAAAAGCCCCTGCAGTAGCGGTGGCGAGAGAACCTGCCCCAGAGAAAGCTTCCTAGCCATTAAGGCCAGAAGGGAGCATTGGCCCATCCAGCCCCGAGAACCCCCCAGGGATTCCTGCATCCAGCCCCAGGCGTTTGGCTGAGCTGGAGCCTCTCTTAGAAACACCCCGAGTGCGCCACGTCCCTGCCGAAACAAGTCCCACGGGTGCTAGTCTGAATTGGTCTTGCTTCGGCTCCTAGCCATTCGTCCTGCCCTTGTGTGCTCGCGCCTTGGGCTCTCAGAAGTCTCCTCCCAGGGGGGAGGTACTCGTCGTCCCCTCAGAACTCTTGCGTGGATAAGCTGAATAGACTGAGCTGCCTCAGCCTCTCCCAAAGGTCAGCTCTCAGAGCATCCTTGGAGCTCTTTTCTGATCCCTTTCCAGTTTGTCACCCTCCCTTTGAAAGTGTCGACTCCAGCCGTGGGCCCGCTGTCCCAGCCAAGGTCGCACTGATGCTGCAGACAGAGGTGTTACCACCTCCTGGCTCCTGCTCCCCACCCCTCTGCCTGCCCATCTACGGGCCACGCTCCCCTATTAGATCCAGCATGGCACTACCAGGAGCACGTGTTCAGCTGCCTGTCTACCATGGCTCCCTGCTCTAGACCTTGGTTCTGCTCTCACTGCAGTGTGATTTCCTGTGGGGGAAGGGGTCCTTCTCACAGCTGCCACCCCAGCTGATCATCACCTGTGGCCTCCTGGGGGGTAGGGACTCTCGGTTCCAGTGGAAGGGCTGTGCCCAGCTGGCGTGGTTCTCTCCCCAGGAAGCGGAGAAGAACGCCAAGGAGCTGGTAGCTGAGGAGGAGCGAGTTAAAAGGAAAGCAGAGAAGAAAAGACTTAAGAAGAAGGTGAGTGCCCAGGGCTGTGTTCTCCACTCCTGCTGCTGTCCCAGCCGCCTGGCATGCCTGCTTCCTGCTCTGCGTTCTCCGCCTGGCTGGTGACCCCAGGGGATGGGGTGTGCATCTCACCCGCAGCCTGATGGATCCTGTGGAGGGCAAACTTCTGTTTTCTCTGCTACCCAGTTGCCCTGTGTTTTGAGCTCTCCAGCTCCATCTCTCAGCCTGTGGGACGGGGCCATGTCGAGCTCAGTCCCCTCCTTATGCTCCTGGAGGAAATTAGTGTCAAGCAGTCCCATAGGAGAGGGGTGGTGTGGCGGGGAGATTGAATGGGGTCTGGGGCTGTCACTGAGCTTGGGATAAGGAGCCAGAGCTGGGAGTCCCTATCGGCTCATGCGGCAGTCGCAGGCAGTGGTGGGACTCTCCAGTCAGTGGGGAACAGGGAGTGCTGGCCAGGCTGTACCGTGCACTCCCTTCCCTGGAATCCTCTCACGCCCAGGCCCCTAGCTCCAGGCTGCCCTGCCTCCAGGCTCTGCAGGAGAGCCTGTCTCAGTTCCATTCCCCTTGCCGGAGGAGCCTGGCTGGCTGCCCTGCTCCCCACAGAACCTGCCCTTGGCGGGAGGGGGGTGCTGGGTGGCTCCCAGCCCCAGGAGGGTGAGCTGACTCTGCTCTACCAAATGTGTCAGCGGTGATTCAGAAGCTGGTGCAGCCTGCCCCGGGAGGGAGCGGGGCCAGAGCCCCTGGCTGGGGAAAGCACCAGCTCTCTGGAGCTCACTCGTTTCTCTGTGGCTTCCAGAGGCAGAAAGACCGGAAGAGGCAAGAAAAACTCGAACAAGAATTGAAGCCCGAGATGAAGTCGGTAAGTGGCTGGGGTACCTTGCTCTCCGGGCAGCCTGCCCTGCCGTCCCCGGGCTTGGGAGCGGGGCTTGGGGCCACGTTTCCGAGGCGCAGCGCTCTTGGTTCCCGTGTGTCCGAGAGGAGGAGGGGCTGTAACCCATGAGCACTGGGCTGGGCTCTCCCCTCCCAGGGGAGTCTGGCGGGCGGGTGCCTGGTGGCAGAGCCCTGCCATCCTGGGGAAGCTGCCAGTGGAGCTCTGATCTCACAGGCCGGTGCGCTCCTTGCAGAATGAACCTTGTCTGAATGGTGACGTGGAGGAGGAAGGCGCCGTGACGTCATTGCGGAAGGGGCCCCTGGACTCCAGCCCCTCCCGGAGAAATCCCAGCAAGGCCCCAGCTCCTAGGAGAGGGGAGGGAGCCAGGGCCCAGGTCAGGAGTGCAGACATGAGCACCGAGGAGGAGACGGAGGTGAGGCTTGGGTGTGCTGGGCTGTGGCCCTGCCCTGCTTCGTGCAGGGCCCGGCGCTCACCCGGCCTGCCTAGCCGGGATGGGCGGGCTGTGAAAGTCGGGGTCAGCTGGCTTGGTGATGGCTGGGGGCCAGGGACCAGGGCACTCACTGCCTCTGGGGCCAGGTGTCTGCTGGTCATGCAACCCGCAGGGCGTGACATGGCATGTGCTGGATTGGTGTCCCTGCCCACCCAGCCTGACGCCCGTGTCCCCCTCCCGTAGGATGAGCTGGACTTGAGCAGCACCTTTGTCTCCAAAGCTCAGCGTAAGGTGGGTGTGAAGCCGCTGACGCCCAGGAAGGAGAAGGTGCCCAGAGCTGAGCACAAGGAGCCGGAGAGGAAGCCCCAGCAGGAAGTGAGCGTTGGGTTCCCTCTGAGCGGGCTGGGTGAACATGCCTCCCCTGGCATGTCTCAGCCATGGGCGGGAGAAGGGAGCTCCCTGGCTGCCCCAGTGGGTCTGATTAGTGCCAGCGTCTGTGTCCTCCTGGAGTGGGGGCATTTGTCCTCTGAGCACCCGGCTGAGCCGCTCTCCCAGCAGTGGGGCCTGGCTCCGGTCTGCATACGCGCACGCTGCCCACCCTCTCGTGCCCGGCCACGCCCCTCTGGCTCCACCCCCCTTGGTGACATGCTCCCCCATGGTCCTGCCCTAACACAGACTGAGCCCCATAGGAGCAGCCTGCCGGGGATTTCCCACCACTGGGGCAGGGGCTGCAGACTCCCTCCCCTCCGCTGAGGGGCTTTGGGCGGTGCTGGGAGCCTCGCTGGGCTCCAGTGAGTGGACCCAGCAGATGGGCCAGGTTCTGTGAGGCCTGGCTGGCCCCGGGGGTTGAGCGCTCGGGTTTGCCTGCCACACCCACAGCCCTCTAGACTGGTCCCGTGACCCTTCGGGGAAGGTTCTGAGGCAGCCAGGCTTCCCTGGAGCGAGCTGGGGCCGTCCTCTCCCTGCCAGCCCCCCTTGCTGCCGGCTGTGCCCTGCACCAGCTGGTGAAGGAGGCGTGGAGCCAGGCTGGGGCACTGCCTGTCTGCCTGGGGATTGATTTAGGCTCTGTTGTGACGGGGCCCTGCTCTCTGATAGTGTGCAGGGCCCCTGGCCCCGCCAGCCCCAGCCCTCACCATGTCACTTGGCTCCCTGTGCAGGTGCCGAGGCCTGGGCAGGATGTGAGCAGAGTGGATCCCAGCACAGTGCTAGCAGGTCAGTGTCCGCCCCTCACAGGCCCGGCCTTCCCACCCAGGCAGAAGGGGTCTGGGGCCGTGGGGCCAGAAAAGTGGCCCCGCCTTCCCTGTGCCAACCTGGCTCCGCCCAGCCCTCCCCCTCACTCCTGACGCGCAGCCGCCCCCCCCCCCCCCCCCCCCCCCCCCCCCCCCCCCCCCCCCCCCCCCCCCCCNAGTCCTGGGCTGCCGCCCAGCTCTCCTGGTGCCCCTCAGTCCCGACCCGCAGGCCCAGTCCTTCCCAGGGCCCTGACATCAGGGATGCATTAACCCTTTGCTTCCCAGCCTTGTTTCCCCCCCTCTGCCCCTGAGCAAAGGGCCCATTCCCCGCTGCATCCCACTTGTCTCGTGGGGAGTGTGATCTCCGTGTAGGTGCCAGGCAGGCACGGGCACCCGAGCCAGCTCCACCCTGGGGGCCTGGCTGAGCTGCACAGGGGGCGGCAACGCATGTTTCCTTCCCACAGGCTATGGGAACGAGGCGGCGGCGCGGGGCTGCTTCCAGGAGGCCGTGCTCTTCTTCACTGAGGCTGTCAAACTCAACCCTCGGGAGCACAGGTAGGAGCGCTGGGCAGGGCTCGGGGCGGGGGGTGCTCTCTGGGGTAGGGGGCGGAGTGTTTCTCGGGGCGGGGGGGAGTGTTTCTCATTGGGAGGGGTGGGGGGCTCTCCAGGCCAGAGGCACGGCTGGCAGCCCGTGCAGCTCCCTCCCAGCCGTGGCTCTGTATCCCCAGCCCGACTCGCTCTGGGCCTGCACGGTCTGCTGGAGCCTCAGCCCCACGCAGGCCCAGCGCTGCCGGGCGCTTTGGGGCTGGGGCAGGAGGGGGCAGCGGGGTTTGGTGCAGGCTCCGTGACTGGCCCAGCGCTGCCGGGCGCTTTGGGGCTGGGGCAGGAGGGGGCAGCGGGGTTTGGTGCAGGCTCCGTGACTGGCCCAGCGCTGCCGGGCGCTTTGGGGCAGCGGGGTTTGGCGCAGGCTCCGTGACTGGCCCAGCGCTGCCGGGCGCTTTGGGGCTGGGGCAGGAGGGGGCAGCGGGGTTTGGTGCAGGCTCCGTGACTGGCCCAGCGCTGCCGGGCGCTTTGGGGCTGGGGCAGGAGGGGGCAGCGGGGTTTGGTGCAGGCTCCGTGACTGGCCCAGCGCTGCCGGGCGCTTTGGGGCAGCGGGGTTTGGCGCAGGCTCCGTGACTGGCCCAGCGCTGCCGGGCGCTTTGGGGCTGGGGCAGGAGGGGGCAGCGGGGTTTGGTGCAGGCTCCGTGACTGGCCCAGCGCTGCCGGGCGCTTTGGGGCTGGGGCAGGAGGGGGCAGCGGGGTTTGGTGCAGGCTCCGTGACTGGCCCAGCGCTGCCGGGCGCTTTGGGGCAGCGGGGTTTGGCGCAGGCTCCGTGACTGGCCCAGCGCTGCCGGGCGCTTNTGGGGCGGGGGGAGCCTGGCCCTGGTAGTGGGGGTGAGGGGGGGTGGGGAGGCGCTGGGCCCGGTGGGGGTTGGCAGTGAGTGACTCGTCCTGGGTCTCCCCAGTGCTATGCCGAGGCCGAAAGCACCTTCCTGGAGCTGCTGCGGCTGGACAGCTCCCATGCCGACGCAGCCGCCCAGCTGGAAATCTGCCAAGTTCAGCTCATCCTGGTGAGTGTCCCTGCTGTTGAGACGGGGTGCGGGGGGACGGGCCCTGCAGCCGTGGGCACAGCACGGCCTGAGCGAGTGTGGGGTGGGCTGGCTGGCTGGCTTGGACCCTGTGTGGGACAGAGCAGGGGCAGCAGGGCACAGAGAGCGTGAGGCAGGAATAATCTCCGCCTGCCGGGCATGCTGGGACATCTCTGGGGGCCCGGCGTCATCTCTGGGAGGATCACCCCCCTCAGGCTGGGGGCTGTGGCTGGGACAGACGACGCTGCAGCCCCCTCCGATCTAGGCTGCGTGTGCTCCGAGCCCCTGGTGTCCCATCTGCCCCCGAGGCAAGGGGCTCCGTGCTCTGACCCCTGGCGACAGCACAGGGCAGCCAGGAGCCGATCCCCAAGGGGGTCTGGCAAGGCTGGGAAACTCTGCCAGGGGCCTCTCCCTGCGAGGACGCTTGCACCACCCCGGGTTGATTCGATGTGCAGGTGCCCAGATACCAGGGTGATTGATGGTCAGCAGAATCCGAGCCCTAGCTCACTAGCTGGGGAAAGGTGAGTGGGGCTGGGCCGCTGACCTGCTCCCCTCCCGACAGGAGAACGGCTTCAGCAGCTTTAGCAGTGAGAGGAGCCTGCCGATGGAGCCGTCGCTGGGAGCCATGGAGTCTCAGCCGGCGGGGTCTGGTAAGGGCACAGGAGCATGGGGACCATTGGGTGTGGAGCTCTGCTTCCCTGCGGAGACCTGGCTTGGGCCCAGACTTCCTCGGGGAACCAGTAAGTGTTGGGAGCAGGAAGGCTGCAGGCTGGGACGGAGGGGCACTGGCAGAGCTTGGGTGGGGGAGCAGGGGCTGCGGGTCGGGAGTGAGAGGCACCGGCAGAGGTGTGGGGGGCTGGGGGGCCCAGGTCTGGGATAGGGGGCTGTGGGTTGGGCTTGAGGGGCAGCTCGGGGTTGAACTGCCAGTCCCCCAGCCCTCAGTCTTCTGTGCAGCTCGTGAGCAGCCTCCCGCTTGTCCCTGCCTCTGACCGAACTGCGCCGTGCCTGCGGAGCGGGGGTGTGCTCAGCCTGCCTGTCCCCCCAGGTGAGCAGGCCAGGAGCTGGTCCCCGGGCAGCAGTGGCTGCGCCGAGGGGGACGAGGATGGGGAGAGCGGGTTTGTGACCATCACTAACTCGCGGAGCCGAGGGAAAGGCCCAGCCCAGCAGGGGCTCCGGGCCAGCGGCGGGGAGACCCCAGCTAGCACCAGACACCCTGTAGCCACTGCGCATCAGGCCAGGTAACGGGGCGCCTGGGAGATGGGCTGCAGGGGGAAACAGGCTAGTCTCCCGGGTGCATCTCTGGCTATGCTTGAGGAGGAATCTGGGACCTGGGCAGAAAGCCTGCTAGGCCTGGGGGTGGGGCAGGCGCTGGGCCCTGGGCAAAGAGCCAGGTGGGCCTGGGGGCGTGGGGAGGGGTGGGCTCGGGGGCAGGAAGGGGGCAGACGCTGTATCCAGGGCGGGGTGGGGCTGGGGGGCAGGGGTGCGAGCCTGAGGGTGTAGTGGGGGAGCAGGTGTTGGGCCTGGAGGCGGGGAGGGGCAGGCGCTGGGCCTGGGGGTGCAGCAGGGGGAGTGGGCGGTGGGGTGGGGGCGATACTCTTGTCGGTTCGCTGGGTGACCCCGTGCTGTGTGCCTTCGGCAGGGAGTGGTACGCTGTGTGGGTCGGGAACGTCACCTCCAGGATCACCCAGAAGTTGCTGCGCAGCTGTTTTGAGGGGTGAGTGATTCTCCTCCCACCCCCCATCCTCCTAGCTGTCTGGGGCAGGGCACGCTGGGGCTGGGCTGGAGCCTGGGCCCTGTGGCATAAACCCTGCCCTGCCCTGTTGCTTTGTGTCTTCTGCCAACCCGTCCCTCCCCCGCTGGGGCTCTCTTGACCCCAGGCCCCGCCCCTACGCTGGTGCCCCTCCATGTCCTGCCCCCCCAGTCCCACTGGTGCCCCCTCACGTTGCCTTGGCTAGCAAGCGCCACATGCCTGGAGTTGCCACAGGGCCAGCCTGGGGGCCGCCCAATCCAAGGAGCGCTGCCTTCTGGCCCATAGCCTCTCCCGTCTGGCTCTGGCTGCACCTCCCTGCAGCGTGGGCCGGGAGCCGTGCCTGCCCTCCCTGGAGAAACCCGGCCGACCCAGGGGCCCCCTCGCTGGCTCTGGCTGCATCTCCCTGCAGCGTGGGCCGGGGGCCGTGCCTGCCCTCCCTGGAGTAACCCGGCCGACCCAGGGCCCTCTCGCTGGCTCTGTCTCCCTGCTGCTGGCACAAGAGTCCCTCGTGTCGGCTGCCCCAAGCCTAGGGCTGAGCCACTCTCTGCTCAGCAGGTTTGGGCCCATCCACTCGGTGCGGATGCTCCCGGACAAGTACTGCGCCTTCATCAACTACACCAAGAAGGAGGCGGCGGAGGCGGCCTACGCAACCCTGCAGGTCAGGCCAGGCCTGGGGAGAGGGTCCGGGGGCACTGGCCCATGTGGCTTGGCAGAGGCTGCTCTGGGCCAGCAGGCCCCACTCATGCCAGCCATCAATGCAGCCTGGTGGGCAGCAGGCAGGACCGGTCATGGCAGGCGCTCCGCTCTCCTAGGGCCAGGCCTGCTGTGCCCAGGGGCCCACTCATCCTGCCTCTCTCTGGCTGAGGGGCCCCACCCGAAGGCTCATCTGGGGCTCTCCCCCGTGGAGACAGCGCCCCGCGTGGGTTCTGTCGTTCCCCCACTCGCTGCCCACTCCTGCCCCGGGCACGCACTCTGCATGGAGACTTGCCCCAGTCAGTGCCTGGTGCTGAGCCCTGCTCTGAGTGAGCTGAACCCTCCCTCAGTGCTCCGCGCTCGGGCTGGGCCGTCCGCACAGGGCCTTTGCCAGCGACACCGGCTTGGTGACGCCAGCCTGGGCTCGTCTGCTCTCCCTGCGGCCTCTCCCCCAGGCCCCTCTGTGCTGCAGCCCAGGGCCGCGTCGTGGCCTCCTTGTTCTCCCAGAACCCTGCCTCGCTGGAGTGTCTCCTGCTGTGCCGTGGTGCCCTCCCTGCATTGCTCCTTAGCAGCGCTGCGAGCGCCCCGCCCCACGGGGTGGCCTGTGCTGACCGGCCCCTTTCTCCCCAGGGGGCTGAAGTGGAAGGAACCAAGTTTGTGCTGCAGCTGAAGCACCCTGACCATGCAACCCCGGCCCCTGGTCGGACTGGCCCTGGCAACGCCCCGCGGCCTGTGGGGAGGTAGGTGCTGCCCTTGGGAATGGGAGTGCTGGGGCCTGCAGCGGGGCAGGAGTGGGCAGGGGCCCCCCTGGCTGTCTGCAGTGCCCCCTGCTCTGGGACTGCTGAGACGTGGAGCTGAGGAGCCGAAGCGAGGCTGTCCCAAGGCCTGAGGAGTTGGGCCCCTGCTGGTGCCCCACGGAGGGGTCTGCTCAGCACCCCTCCAGGTGCCTTGGCCCTCCTTGGCTCTGGCTCGGAGGAACCACCCCACCCCTCCAGTGCCAGCTTGGATTATGTCCCCAGTGAGGTTCTCGGGATGCTCCTTTGGAGCCGTGGCCTGGTACTGCCTTGGCAGGATGCCATCCCCAGTGGCACCCCAGCCCAGGGTCTGCCGTTGTGGGGCTGGAGCTCTGGGCTCTGCATGTTTGGGGGTTGGGCTGCTGAGGCGTGTGCAGGCTCTGGACCCTCTGTGTGTGCCCGCAGGGAGCCAGTGCGAGTGCCCCCCACCCTGGAGTGCCATTTCTGGCGGAACGCCGGCTGCAGCTACGGGGCCGACTGCCGTTTCCGCCACCTGCCCCAGAGCAAGGGGCTGGACAAGAAGCTGGCTCAGCACTAGGGCCCTGCCCTGGCCCCGTCGTTGCAGGGGCCTGGAGCCCGGATGTCCCCAGGCTGACAGCTGGCTCCTGCCTGGCCACGCTGCCTCGTGGGCGCACGAGTGACTGGATGGCCACCGTGCTGGGCCTTCCCGAGGCCCCTCCAGCTGTTGCCTCCCCGTGACCCAGCGCCTGCCAGTGGGTGTCACCCCCCTGGGGTAGGGCTGGACTCGCTGCTACGTGGATCGGGACCCTGGCTGGCTGTGCTGCGGGTTTCCCTTCCCTAGGAAGGAGCCATGCAAGCTGGGTGGGGCGGCCTCCCTAGGGGCTGCCTCGGGGTTGGTTGGCCTGGAGGGAATTGCTGGACCTCTCCTGGCAGGGAGGGCTGGAATTGCCCAGTGGGGGCACTGTGCCCCACACCTATGGGGGCACTGGAGCTGGCTTCAGCCCCCTTTGCCTTATTATGGAGTGAGGCCTATGGGTACTACGACTCCCAGCATGCCCTGGAGCCATGCTGTTGGGATGAAGGGCAGTGTGGCATGCTGGGAGTTGTAGTCTCCACTCCCCAGGCTGCTCTTCCATGGCTATTTCATACCAAAAATTGTCCTGGGGCAGGTTCCTCCCTCAGCCATGCTCTCTACTTCCTGCCTTCTGATTGGCTGAGCCCCGGGTCTGTTACACTGACTCTGCCCTGCTAGGGCCTGTCTGCGATGATTTGCGCCCTCTAAAGCACCTGGCCCTGGCCCCTGTTGGCAGGCCGGACACTGGGCTAGATGGACCATTGGCCTGACCCAGTCTGGCCGCTCTTCTCTAGCTCTTTGTGGGGGCTGGCTGGGTGCAGGGTCGGGCTGTGGCCCCTGTCCATAGAGCCGCCCCCGCTTCCACTTACTCGGGCTTTTAACATTGTCCCTTTGTTCATGGACCATCCCTCTGCCCTCGGGGCTAACCTGGGCCGCCCCATGCAGAGCCCCACCGGCCTGGGCCACCCCCATGCTCCCCTGGCAGGCTGGTCCCGGATCCCCATTCGCTCATGTGCAGCGACGCCCCTGGGGCGCTCTGCCCTAGTGTCGGCTCCGGCCCAGTCTGCCTCACCTGTCTCCCACAGCCCTGAGTGCAAAGCCAGCTGGGTACCAGGGAGCTGCCTTCCCCTGCTGATCAGAGACCGGCTGGCTGCTGGGGGCAGGTGCCGGGCTGTGGGTGGCTGAGGGGCCAGGAGCTGCCTGTGGGAGATGATGTGAATTGACCTCTTATGGTCCTGAGAGCGCCCAGCGGGTGGGCCTTGCTCCTGGGCTGTGGGGAGGGGAGCTGCTGCCCTGGTGGGGCTCCGCAGGCTCCCCCCGGGTTTGCAGTGGCTGCGGCGCCCAGTGGGAATTTGTTCAGGGATTTGTACCTGCCTGGGGATTTACAGATTGTTCTTAATAAAACTCAGTGAAGAACCCACCTGCTCCCTTCCGCCTTCCCACTCTGGTCCTGCTGGCTTCCCCCAGCACGGCCCCCGGCCCCCTCCTAGAGCGGAGTGTGCGGAGGAGCCCCGGGTACTGTGTGGGTTGTGCCAGCAGGTGGCGCTGTTCTCCATGGCACGCACGGCAGAGCCACAGCTGGTCCTGGGGGAGCTGGTGCAGCCCGGCCTGGCTGGCTGCGTCTCCTGTGCTCCTGGTGGAAGGAGCTGCGGGCTCCCGGCAGGGTGCAGCCAGCACAGGGGACCAGGACAAAAGTAATAACATGGGATAGGCTGGAACGGCCTCTGGGGTGTGGCCCCCGAGCTCCCAGGAGCCTCCCTGCACTCTGAACACATTCTCCCACGTCGCCAGTCCTGACCCCAGAGCTCCAGTGTGGGGGTAGGGCCATTTAACCCTTCTGGTGCAGTGTCTGCAGGCGCTGCCCGCCGTGGGGACGTGCGTTTGCCACCCTGTCCGTGTCTGGAGGATGAGCAGGGCAGGGAACCCAAGCGTCCTGGTGTCTCAGTCCCATGGCTCCCCCGCTGCCCCATGCCGTTGCGAGCGCCATAGCTGGGGCCCCTTGACCCGGGAGCCTTCTCCCCTCACGTGTACCTGCGCACTGGGGGGCATGGCCCTTGGCGTTGTGCCCGTCTTGCGTGGGGAGCTTGGCGTAGGGCCCCCAAGCAGCGCCTCTGTCTCCCTGCTCTGCACAGGAGATGGAGCAGCTTGCACCCATTGCTGTGCTGGGTGAGGGGTCGGTGCTAGCTGGATCTGCACTGCTGGCCTGGCTCAGCCGGGCTGCGTCTGAGAGGAGCGGGCACCAACTGGGGTACAGGCATTTCCAGCCACTGCTGCCAGCCAGGGGCAGGACCCATGGGAAGGGGGCAGCGGTGGGTGGGCGGAGACAAGGCTAAGGCTACACTCGAGTAGCCTGGAGACCTCAGGAAGTTGTGCCCCTCCCCAGGGTCAGAGGTGGGGCTGAGGCACTGACTCTCAGGGCGCGGACAGCCATGTGGTAGAGGGGTGCCAAGGCTTAGAGAGGGGTGTGACGGTACTGCCTGTTGGAGCCAGCTGAGGTCACTCAATCAGGCTGAACTGCAAACAAAACGGGGCAGACAAACCCCAAACGCTGGTGGATATTTTAATACTTAGATTTTTTAAGCCAGCACAAAACAACTTTTATATTACCATACAGGTTACTCAGAAGTTTAAACAACGCAGTTTTCTTAAAGTACCCAGCCTTAGGCCTCCGTCCAGACACACCTGTTAGATATGATGATGATTATTGAGAATTTTATTTTATTATATAAAAGAAAAGGTTTTTTCAATTCCAAAGGATTAACCACATACCCAGGTTTAATTATAACTTAGATTTTACCCAAAATACACGCTATAGTTAATTTTTATTAACTAAGCTAAAATTTATTAAAAAAGAAAAGAGAGAGAGTGTTGGTTAAAAGATTAATACACAGACAGACTTGAATTTAATTTTTGAGGTTTAGATACATAGCAGAGGTGAGCCTGTAGTTGCCAAAAGTCCTTTTAAAAATAGTTTATAGGTTAAAGTTTAATGTCCATATTTAGGGTGGCTCCAGTCAAAGACTGGGGATTTTAATTCTTATGGCTTAAGGTTCCCCCCTCATGAAACCAAAGCAGATTTGAGATGAAGTATGATTATGTTCCAGGGTTTTTATACATTTTTAGCAGCCTTTTGGCCTGAGAAAACAACAGGCTTAATTCTCCTTTCTTTAAACATCATGGCAATTAGCACAGGGTAATTTATTTATTAAACAGTTCAGCTACAGGTTACTACAACCTTTAAAGAGACATATAGACAAGACCTGTTTGCTGACACCACAAGACCTGAGCAAACATTTACCCTTGAGATCTTTAACAATGCAGACTTGCGTTTTAAAGCTTTATTTATTTACCTATCTTTTTAACCAGTTTTTAAGGTTTATTCCTAGGTCAGGTTATTTTCTGAGTTAATTAAGTTTTTCTGGCCCTGTCATGAGATATTATATTACACTCATAACGTCACAAGGGGAAACTGCTTCTCCCCAGCTGGGAGGAGCCTGTGGAACTCCTGGCCACAGGCAGTGCTGAGGTGAAGTACTGAGCAGCAGTGTGAACGCGAGGCAGCCATGAGTTCCACGAAGAAGCGAGAGTAACTGTGAGCTGGTTGGCCCCAGGGCCCAGCCCTGCCCCTTCCCCTCTGAGCTAGGATGCTGTGGAATGAGGTCGAGTCCAGGCTGGGCTGTGAGCTGGCCCCAGCTGACTCGTGCGGAGTAGTGTGGAGCGGCTTGTTCTGCAGCCTTTTCTCCCCATGACGGTACCTCTGCAGTGGGATCAAGTCGCCGCAGTCGTCCTTGTGACAAGCTAAGCAGGCTGCGCTCCTGCTGGCAGGTGTTTTCTCCAGCTCGAGTCACTTTGGCCCTTTGCTGCACCCTCTGGTTTTTCAACTTCCTTTTAAAATGTGGATACCAGAGCCGGATGTAGGATTCTGCTGTCTGTCTCCCCAGTGCCGTACCAGAGAGAAAATCACCTCCCTGCTGCTGCTCACCACCCCTCTGCAAATCCGTCCACGGATCCCTCTTTGGAGCTGCCTGTCTGCAGTGACCCCGGGATCTTTCTCTGTTGCTGCTTTCCAGGAGCCAGCCCCCACTCGGGCGGTGTGGTCTGCCTGCTGCTCCTAGGTGTGTAACGCTGGCTGTATGGAAATGTTCTGGTTGAATGGGCCCAGCTTACCAAGCCATCCAGACCACACTGGCTGGCTGCCGTCCTCGTTATTCCCCGCTCCCCCAATCTGTGTCGCAGGCAGATTTGATATTTACTTCGACATCATTGGTGAAGGTGTTGGAGTCTCGGGCCTGCTACCAATGCTTCTGCTGCTGCACTGGCTACACCCCTGCTCGGCGAGGAGTCCCCAGGGACGACTGCTATTGGAGACGTCAGCCAGTTCTTAAACCATTTAACATGTGCTCTGTTCAGAGGGGATAGAGCTGATTTTTCAGTCAGAATACTAGGCAGTACTAAGACAAATGCCTTACAGAAGTCTACAGATACTGCATTTATGCGGTCACCTTTATCAACCAAATCTGTTATCAAAAATGAAATCCGGTTTGTTTGACGAGCCCTATTTTCCATGAAACCACCTTGACTGGTCTTAGTGATGTGCCTAGCCTGCCTGGTTCGCTTTTCCATTGTTTTGCCTGGGATTGATGTCAGGCTAACCAGCCTATAGTTACCCAGCTCTTCCTGCTGCTTTACAAACACAAACAGAAATAGTTACTGGACGCAGCTGCCTTTTCTGCCTCCTTACAACACTTGGCGCATTTCCATCGAGTAGTGGGCCTGTACCATTGCTAGGATTTCGTTTGCTCCTAATATCCTTGAAACCTTTATGTGCTTAGCCCTGCCAGCGAGATTTTTCCCTGGTGTTTTTAGCTTCTGTGATCAATTATCTGCAGCTCATCTTTATCCATCCTAATGAGGTCCAACGTTTCCCCGGGTTGGATGGAATGCTTTTTGTGGCGAAAAGTTATCTAGAATCATCGTTAGAGTTTTGAAAATTAACTGCTGGCTGCACGAGATCTCCAGCATGTCTCCCCCAGAGCACCACAACCCACGCACTGTTAGACAGTGTTCAAGGAGGAACTCACCCCCGCTTGTGGGGTCACATCTGCCTGGGGCTCCGGGCCCCTCCCTTTCCTGCAGCACCAGCCCAGGGGGAAGGCCTGGCTGGCTAGTGCCTGCTGCTGAGCTCGGAGCCGTGTGAACTCCGAGGGGCCCAGGCTCCGGCTGAGAGCAGGGCATGGGGCTGGGGGAAGCAATGAATGGTGGGACCTGCTTGTGCCAGGACGAGGGGCAGCAGCTGCCCTGCAGCACCGAGGCCAGGGCTCCGGCAGGGCCAGCTCCCTGCGCCGGCCGGGGAGAGGTGGGGCTGGACCCATGGGGGCCAAGCGAGACATTGATCCTGCCCCAGGCATAGAGCAGTTAACCAAGGGGAACAAACGTGGGTCCATCCCCCCCACCCCTCGTGAGCACAAGGCTCAGCGCCCTTCCCGTGCCAGCTGGGATTGCTTGTTGCCGTGACAACATTAGGGCTGCAAGAATCGTTGCAGGCAGCATCTGTCCCTGTGTCTGTCTGTCTCTCCCTGTCGCTCTCGCTCTCCACCCTGCGTGTGTGCACCTGCCTGTCTCTCCTGGCCCCAGCTCCATGGGTCGTACCCCCCACCCCATGTGTTCTTCCCTCCCTCTTCCCCATCACACACCCAGGGCAGCCCCAGTGCTGGGCACCGTAGGGGATCCCTGCCGACTCGGTGCCAAACGTGTAGCTGGAATGGACCCCGCAGGTCCCATCTTGTCCACTCCGAACCCCAATACAGACCCTTCTGGCAGTCGCGTTCCAGTTACCACGGGGGCATTGCCAGTTTGGAGTGTTCCCAGCAATGGGGCCCTGTGGGGGGAGGTGGGTTTCCGACCCAGTCTCTCGGATGGGAGAGGGATCTGTAGGCCAGAGCAGCTGGGCAGGAATCCCAGGGGCAAGGAAGAGGCTTAGAGCTGGGAGATGCTTCAGTGAATGTTTCAGCCGGCCCCTGCATGTGTCACCCGGCCAGGGCTGGCGAGTCCAGAACAGAGGGCCGGCCTGGGGGGTGCTGATCCTTTGGCCATGGCAGGAGGGAGACAGCCACGTATGGAGAGCAAGGACAAACCCAGAGGGTGGGCCCCTCTCCGGTGGGGGGGGGGGGGGGGGNATATTATAATAAAGTCACAAGAGCTGGCAGCTCTGGTAATCTGAGGAGACCAGACTTGTATCTACTGTCTGGGCTTAGCTTCCTGCCTTGCTTAATGGTCTCTAAGCAAATGCACCTGGCTGCCCTTTCTGCCTCGTCCTTCGGAAGCTGCATCTACTGACAGTGCAGATGGCTGAGTTCAATCAGCATGTTTCAAAGGGTGATCGGTGGTTTAAGCTGCTCAGAAGCTGGTACCTATCTGGCTGACCAGCGCCAGACAATGCCATTTCCCAGCCATTCCCTAAGGGCCTATTGCCCACAGGTGGGTTTGGAATTAATGTCGTCAGATTGCCTGTGTCTGGAGGGACTTTGTGCAGTGGGCACATCAGCTGCTGCTTTCATCGATAGTAAGGCCAGTCTGCCCTCCTGCATGGCACAGCCCAGAGACCCTCGTGCTGCAGGGTTTGCCTGAACTCCTCAGTTCTGCTTTGAGCAAGTCGGTCTTTGGGAAAGACAGCCTGCCTCCACTTAGAGCCTGCACATGATGGAGAATGCCGGGATCTCTGGCTGGGTTGTTCCAGTGGTTGTGTCTCCTCGCTGTTAAAAATCTGCAGCTTCGTTCAGGTTTGAATTTCTCCTGCTTCAGCTGCCAGCCTTTGGATCTCGCTCTGCTCGGGTCAGGTCCCTCAGCTACCACAAAGCCCCTCCCCATGCAGGTACTTACAGGCCTTCATCAAGCCAGCGCCACCTGCTCTTGGATAAAGCTTCTGTAGCCTGTCGCTATAAGGCAGGCTTGCCAGACCCCCCAGTCAGCCTTGTGTCTCTTCGGGGAACCCTTTCTAATTGGTCAGTGTCCTTTTTGAAGGGTGGCTAGTGGCCACCCAAATGACACGGTATCCGGTAACAGACTCACTAATGCTGCATACTGAGGTCGTACCTGCCTTCTCTTCTCAGTATTTTCCTGCTCACACGTCTGCAGAGTGCGTTTTCCCCCTTAGCTACAGCATCACCCCGAGGGTTCGCATTCAGTTAGTCTCCAAGAGTCGTGCTTTCCACGATACAGCCCCCATCTGATACGTGTGACCTGCAGCTTTCATTCCCAGGTGTGTGACCTCACAGATGGTTGTTTGAAAACGTGTCCAAATGAGCCCACCTTACCAAGGCGCCCAGGTCAGTCTGGGTATCTCTCCCCATTGTCATTTACCACTCCACTAATTTTAGTGTCATCTACAAATTTTATCTGTGGTGCTTTGATATTTTCTTCCAGCTCATTGAGAGAGAGGATAGATCACATTGGGCTGAGCACTAGAAACACCCCTTTGGACAATGATTCCCCATTAACAATTTACCTTTGTGAGATCTGTGAAGTAGCCAGTTTTTAATCCATTTAATATGGGCTCCATTGACATTGTGTAGTACTAATTGTATCTGCGTGTCATGCAGGGCTAAGTCCTTTCAGACACTAGGTATGTTGTCACTTCAAAGAACAGGAGGACTTGTGGCACCTTAGAGACTAACAAATTTATTTGAGCATAAGCTTTCGTGGGCTACAGCCAACTTCTTCGGATGCATAGAATGGAACATACAGTAAGAAGATATTTATACATACAGAGAACATGAGAAGGTGGAAGTAGCCATACCAACTGTAAGAGGCTAATTAATTAAGAGAAGCTATTAACAGCAGGGGAGAAAAACTTTTGTACTGATAATCAAGAAGGCCCATTTCAGACAGTTGACAAGAGGTGTGAGGATACTTAACATGGGGAAATAGATTCAATCTGTGTAATGACTCAGCCATTCCCAGTCTCTATTCAAGCCTAAGTTGATTGTATCTAGTTTGCATATTAATTCAAGTTCAGCAGTTTCTCATTGGAGTCTGTTTTTGAAGCTTTTCTGTTGCAAAATTGCCACCTTTAAGACTGTTACTGAGTGTCCAGGGAGGTTGAAGTGTTCTCCTACTGGTTTTTGAATGTTATGATTCCTGATGTTAGATTTGTGTCCATTTATTCTTTTGCGTAGAGACTGTCCGGTTTGGCCAATGTCCATGGCAGAGGGGCATTGCTGGCACATGATGGCATATCTCACATTGGTAGATGTGCAGGTGAACGAGCCCCTGATGGCATGGCTGATGTGATTAGGTCCTGTGATGGTGTCCCCTGAATAGATATGTGGACAGAGTTGGCAGCGGGGTTTGTTGCAAGGGTAGGTTCCTGGGTTAGTGTTTCTGTTGTGTGGTGTGTGGTTGTGCTGGTGAGTATTTGCTTCAGGTTGGGGGGCTGTACAGTACAGTTACGTTTAGCAACTAAACTTGTAATCGCATCCAAAACGAGAAGGTTGTTTAACACCCTGTTTTCCATCAAATCATGTTGATTGGCATTAATTATGCTGCTATCATTTAGGTCTTTATTGGTTATGTTCCATATCCGCTTTTCCATGATTTAGCCCGGGACCAATGTCAGGCTGCCTGGCCTGTGGTTACACATGTCATCGCATTTGCCCATTTTAAATGTTGGCACAATCTCAGCTCTTGTCTAGTCCTCTGGAACTCCGCCACCATTCCGAGGGTTGCAAAACCCAACATTCATGGTTCACAGAGCTCCTCAGCCAATTCTTCTACTACTGCGTGGATTTAAGTTACCCAGTCCTGTGGAATTAAAAACATTTCAATAGTGGATGATTAATATCCTCACTGCACTGGTCACTGATGGAAAAGAAAACATTTAATTATCACTGTAAGATATAAATACATTATCCTGCTTTCTGAACTCAGGAGAGCAATACTTACTGAATATTTCTCTCTTTTCTGCCTCATTGTTGGCAATTTTTACCATCCGTATCTAGTATTGGACCTATACCAGTGCTAGGATTTCATTTGTTCCTGGTCTAGGTAAAGAATTCTTTCTTCTTCTCCTTAACCCTGTTTGCCATAGACTTTTCACTGAAACCTTTAGTGCCCCTTATTAATTGTCTGCATTTCCTAACTCCATTGGCTTCCCCATTTTGTCCCTTTGTTATATATATATTTTTAATTGCTCCTTTCACTTTCCTCCTTAGCCAGGATATTTTTTAATCAAGGAAACCTTCTTTTGTGACTGAATTATGTTTCTTTGATCTCAAACAATTCCCAGTTATCATTTACATTTTTTATGTTTAAATCTTTCCTCTCATTTTTGTTTTCAGCTTTGGGAAATTAGTCTTTTTAATATACCAAGTGTGTGTATTGCTCGTCAGCACTCTATTCTGTTTGCACATAACATATGAAATTAGATTGTGATCAGTTGCACCTAGGCAACCACCATTTTTCAGTTCAGTGATCAGTTCGTCGTTCTCCACCGGAATGTGGTCTGCTATCGGTTGCAATGCTTTCTGTGTTAGAAAGTTCTTGTCTGTAATTTTCAGGAGCTCCATGGACATTTTGAGTAGTTGTGACATGAGCTCTTCTATTGCATCTGGCCCAGCAGTTCAGCGATCTATGGCCTGGGAGCGTAGCACAGTCTCATCTGTGGGCGTAGCGACAGAAAGGGAAGGGAGGTGTCACTTGAGTCGTAAAAGTCTCCACAATCCTCATTTCAATGGTCTTCCCCTCTGCGGCATGGGAGAGGGAACTGGAATTCCTGAGTGATGGGGCAGGAGGGCTGCACCCGGTGCATGTGAAATGGAGCAGGGGGCCAGGGAGCCCCAGGAGGCTGCAGGGCCCCATGGCGTGCGAGGAGCCGTGGGGCGAGGAGCTGTAGCGGCTGCGAGCAGCAGCTTTGGGCCAGGGGTTGGCTCTACCCTGGCAGCACGGTCAGCTGGTATTTGGGGGGGCTGTGCTGCTGGGGTGCCTGCTATTGGACCCTGGCCAGGGCCTGTCTCCCACCCCTGTTTGTGGCTGGCCGGGGCGTGGCTCCCCTCAGGAAGTGAACTGTCAGCACCTCGCTCTCACCAGGCTGCCGGAAGGGGAGACTGATTTTCAGTGCGGATGGATGGGGTGTCGCTCCCCAGGGCCCCCAAACCGCCCAGCTTACGCCCTTCTCCCACAGGAGTGGGAGCCGGGAGCCGCTCCAGGGGGAGGGCGGCTGTCCCGGAGCAGCTGGGGGTGTTGGGCCCGTGGTGTAAGAGGCAGGATTCCTCCCTCCAGCCCCTGAGTCGGGGGAGGAGACGCCGGGTCCTGGGGCGTTCACCATTTGACTAGCTGACCTGGGGCGGTGGTGGATTCTCCGTCCCTTGGAGTGTTTCTGGCCAGACGGGGGGTCTGACAGCTCTGCTGTAGCTCCACCAGCTCTTCTGGGCGAGCTGGTATCCCTGCCCGAGGGTTGCTGGCCTGCAATGTAATGGAGTCAGATTCAATGGTCACAGTGGTCACTTCGGGCCTTAAAAGCGGTGACTAGAAGTGGGTCCCCTAAGCAATGTGGGGCGAAGGGGGGGAGGGGAGGGGACGGAACGAGGCGTCGGCGAGAGCAATCTGCCCTGAGCCCTGGAAAGAAGAGCTCTTGGCAGTTGCTAACCCAGCTGCCCGACACCAGCCAGCAGCTGCCACTCGCTGGTCACACACCTCGGGCTGGTTCATGCAGTGGGGTGATGTGACGCTGACGCAGTGAAACGTGCGTGGATGCTCTTCCCCCAGTACAAACCGGGCTTGGGGGGGGTTCGCTTGCACCTGTTCATGTGCAGCTGCACTTAAATCGGTTCCACCTCACACCTTTCCGTACAGCCCTGGTGCAGAGCCGGCTGGAGAAGTGGAAAATCCCATGAACTGTCTTGAATGGTAACGGGCGCATGAGCAGCAGCAGCTCGGGCACTGCATAAAGAGTCAATCTAGGCAGACAGCCGTGTCTTGTAAAGTCAAACAGTGAGGGGAGAGGCCACAGGGATCGCAGGCGAGGGCGGAGAGCTGGAGTTCAGTAACCGATCTGATACCGCGGCTCCTGGAATCGTAATTGAAAAATGAATTCCAATGGGTGGGTCGTGCCCTTGTCGTGTGGGCTGGAAGCAGGCTGATGGGGTGTGAACAAAGGGGGTGACTGGACTACGAGCGGCGGTCGTGAGGGCGCCAGAAGGATTCTGCCATCGGCCCAGCGCTGTGTGCGCTGGGGGGGGGCTCAGCAGAGCGCCCTCGCTCGGGGGGGGTTCACACTCCTGAGCAATGTCGCTGGGTCGTCCTCACTTTTGAGTGTAGCGCTGGCCTTAGAGGGGGCCACGTGGGGCGCTGAGAGCCCCGGTTGGGTTTCATGTCGTCATTGAGGAAGTCAAAGAGGCGAGCAGGGCACATGAATGAACTTCTCAATGAAGTCCGAGTGGGAGGAGGCCCCAGGCTCTGTGAGGACAGAGAAATACCCAGGGGCAGGGCAGAACCCAGCAAGAAAAATGCAGCTAATCCAGCTGGGGGAAATAACCAGACACCCCACATGAGGGACACGGATGGCCAAGGCCAAGGGAGGGTGGAGGGCGCAGCTGTGGGACCCGCCTATGTAATAGGAGAGGGTGGGGAATAGGCCAGTGGTTGGCAGCTGGGGGGAAGGAGGAAGTTCCTATCTATCTATCCCTATCTCATAGAGCTGGAAGGGACCCCGAAGGGTCATCGAGTCCAGCCCCCTGCCTTCACTAGCAGGACCAATTTTGCCCCAGATCCCTAAGTGGCCCCCTCAAGGATTGAACTCACAACCCTGGGTTTAGCAGGCCAATGCTCAAACCACTGAGCTATCCCTTCCTCAACTCTGATCCCCGAGGTTCCCGTCTTGGAGCAGCAGCAAGGGGAGACCCCCTCTCTGCTCTGCTCTGCTCTGGCATGACTGCAGCTGGGTACAGCATTTGGTCCTGGGCCTCTCCTTGCTGGGACAGTGTGGACAAGGTGGAGGAGGGTCAGAGCAGCCCCAGAGATGCTCTGGGGGCCTGCGGGGCTCAGCTCTGGGGAGAGATTTAAAGGAACCACATGTGACTGGCTTGGCTGAGTGATGTCTGAGGAGGGGGTGGGCTCAGGGGGGATCTGAGCAGTCTGGCCGGTGAAGCATTGTCTCCTGCCTGGCGCTTGGGGGGGCCAAGGGCTGCACCTCCGTAAGATGGCTGCAATCTGCTCCATTAGAAACACAGTGTAGCCCTTGGTTGGGCGGCCCTGGTTTGCCGTTAGCTGGAGAGGGAAAAGGTAGCTGGGGACAGCAGCTCAGACTGATCTCAGGTGCCAGGCCCAGGCCCCAGCCAGGCCAGCAGACCTTGGGGAGAAGAAGCCAAGAGACCAGGTCTCCAGCCGGTGTGCCGTTGCTCTGCCTCAGTGGCTCTGTAGAGCATGGGGGGGGGGCTGCTGCTCCCCTTCACCTCAGGCAAGTTGGGGGGCTCCTCCGACAGAGGGAGGAGGTGGGAGGTGCTGCACCCCAGTAACCCGGCTGCTTTCCTGGGAGAGCTGCATCCCCTTCTGGGGCGTGGAATGGGCCACGCAGCCCCCAAGGGGGGCAGCAGCCGAGAGGAACCAAACCAAACCCGGGCTGGGGATCTGACAGTGGCGTGAACTCCAGAGAGGAGGGGGCTCAGATTCAGCATTACAAGGCCTGGGGGGGGGGCACCTGTGCTGCCAACCCCAGCAGCCCAAAAGGGGGGAGACCCAAAGTGCATGAAAGATTGGGGGTGCGAGGCGCCCCGCTGTGTGTGGGACCGAGCTCTGCCCGGCGCGGTGTGTAACAGCCAGAGAACCGCAGGGCTGGACGGGCCCTCGCGAGCTCGGCTAGGCCAGGCCCCTGCACGCACCGTAGGACGGGGCGAGGTGACCTCACGAGGGCCCGTCCGGTGCTGTGATTCCTAGACCCCGTATTACCGAGACCCGCCCTGACGGGAGAGTCTGACCCCAAAGTGTTGGCCACCGACCGCTCCTGACAGCGATGAACATTGTGGCCCAGCTCGAGTCCCCTCAACTACAGTTCTGCACCCCCCCCCCCCCCCCCCCCCCCCCCCCCCCCCCCCCCCCCCCCCCCCCCCCCCCCCCCCCCCCCCCCCCCCCCCCCCCGCCC
>QXTE01000420.1:536076-558841 GCA_003942145.1 Platysternon megacephalum
ATCCTTTGGGATTGGAAGAACCTTTTCTTTTATATGATGAGATAAGATTCTCAATAATCATCATCATATCTGACAGGTGTGTCTGGACGGAGGCCTGAGGCTGGGTACTCTAAGGGAACTGCGTTGTTTGGACTTCTGAGTAACCTGTATGGTAATATAGAAGTTGTTTTGTGCTGGCTTGGAAAATCTAAGTATTGGAATATCCACCAGCGTTTGGGGTTTGTCTGCCCCGTTTTGTTTGCAGTTCACCCTGATTGAGTGATCTCAGCTGGCTCCAACAGGCAGCACCGTCACACCCACCAACACTGGTTCTCCACTCTATTGGACCGCTCAGTGGCAACTTCAATCGCACTCCCGTTGCACCTGGATTTGATCTCTCAGGACCATGGCTGGCTGCTCCACCTGAACCTGTGATCCCTGCATTTAATGGCCTGGAAGCTGCGTGGCTAAATCCTAAAGAGCTCGGAGCAAGTTTGCCAGGTCGTCCTAGGCACCAGAAAGCCTCCACCAGGGCCACCTACCTGTCAAAATGGAAGCGGTTCTTCATCTGGGCTTGTCAAACCGGAGTCTCACCGATGCACAAATGGAACTTTCTGCTGCACCTGAAACAGCAAGACTTAGCGATTTCCTCTGTCAAGGTTGGCCTGGAAGCAGTACCAGCTTTCCACCCTCACATGGATAACTGGTCTGTTTGTTCTAATGACGTGACAATTAGATTCCTGAAAGGCCTGGAAAGCTTGTGCCCTCAACTAAGGGAACCCGTTTCCCTTTGGGACTTGAACTTAGTTGTGTCTACATTTATGGGACCACCATTTGAGCCTCTAGATCAGGGGTAGGCAACCTATGGCACGGGTGCCGAAGGCGGCACGCGAGTTGATTTTCAGCGGCACTCACACTGCCCGGGTCCTGGCCACTGGTCCAGGGGGCTCTGCATTTTAATATAATTTTAAATGAAGCTTCTCAAACGTTTTAAAAACCTTATTTACTTTACATACAACAATAGTTTAGTTCTATATTATAGACTTATAGAAAGAGACCTTCTAAAAACGTTAAAATGTATTACTGGCACGCGAAACCTTAAATTAGAGTGAATAAATGAAGACTCGGCTACACCACTTCTGAAAGGTTGCCGACCCCTGCTCTAGCTACATGCTCCTTTACTACCCCCTTCCTGGAAGGTGGTTTTCTTAATTGCTGTCATTTCTGCTGGAAGGGCCCCTGAACTGCGTGCCAGCACATCCGAACCACCGTACAGAGTCTTCTTTATAGAAAAGGTCTACTTACGCCCTCATCAAAGTTTCTCTCTAAGGTACTTTCAAATTTTCATACCAAACAATCAATTTACTTGTTGTATTTTACCCCAAACCACACGCCAACAGGGACAAGCAACGGGTACACACTTTGGATGTTAAATTAACACTGGCGTTCTACATAGGACCAAACCATTTTGGTGAGCCACCTAACTGTTTGTGGCCAGAGTGGACAGAATGAAAGTCTTCCAATCTCCGCACAGAGAATTTAATCTTGGGTAACTTCTTGTATCTGTGCATGTCATGATCCAGCAGGGTGTCTCTCCTCCAGACAAGCTGACTGCATACTCCACAAGATTGCAAGCATCCTCTGCAGCATTCCTAGAGCAGATCCCTATCCTGGACATTTGCGAAGCCGCAGTCCGATCATCGATGCACACTTTCTCCTCCCATTACTCCATCACTCAATATTAAAGGGATGATGCCAAATTTGGTTGAGATGTACTGCAGTCGGTGTGCATGAACTCCGATCCCTTACATTGGAAAATATAATCCCAAGTATACATATAAAATGATGGGGTCTAAATTGGCTGTTACCACTCAAGAGAGGGATCTTGGAGTCACTGTGGATAGTTCTCTGAAAACATCCACTCAATGTGCAGCGGCAGTCAAAAAAGCGAACAGAATGTTGGGAATCATTAAGAAAGGGACAGATAATAAGACAGAAAATATCATATTGCCTCTATATAAATCCATGGGACACCCACATCTTGAATACTGCGTGCAGATGTGGTTGCCCCGTCTCAAAAAAGATATATTGGAATTGGAAAAGGTTCAGAAAAGGGCAACAAACATGATTAGGGGTATGGAATGGCTTCCGTATGAGGAGAGATTAATAAGACTGGGACTTTTCAGCTTGGAAAAGAGACGGCTAAGGGGAGATATGATTGAAGTCTATAAAATCATGACTGGTGTAGAGAAAGTAGATAAGGAAGTGTTGTTTACTCCTTGGCAGAACACAAGAACTAGGGGTCACTAAATGAAATTAATAGGCAGCAGGTTTAAAACAAAAGGAAGTATTTCTTCACACAACGCACAGTCAACCTGGGGAACTCCTTGCCAGAGGATGTGAAGGCCAAGACTCTAACAGGGTTAAAAAAAGAACTAGATCAGTTCATGGAGGATGGGTCCATCAATGGCTATTAGCCAGGATGGTCAGGGATGGTGTCCCGAGCCTCTGTTTGCCAGAAGTTGGGAATGGGCGACAGGGGCTAGATCACTTGGTGATTCCCGGTTCTGTTAATTCCCTCTGGGGCACCTGGCATTGGCCACTGTCGGAAGACAGGACACTGGGCTGGATGGACCTTTGCTTTTACCCAGTATGGCCGTTCTTATGTTCTTAAGAAGAAAAAATGGTTACTAACCTTTTGTAATTGTTGTTCTTCGAGATAAGTTGCTGTCACAGAGTCCCCGGGCGATGCTCTGGAACTGCTCCCCACAAAGCCAGTCAGGACTTTGGGGAGCCTCCTCTCCCTCGGAGCAGACTGTCTGCAGGGCAAGGAGCTCACACGGCTTCACCTCCTGGGTCTCTCCTTGGAGCGTTCAGCATATGCCCCTCCGTGCGCTTCCCACAGCGAGTCGCCCAGGCGGGGTCCTGGGGAAGCCAGAGGGTCCTGCACCCCCCACTTTGCAGTCAGACGTGACTCTCAGCCAGCCAGTAAAACAGAGGTTTATTAGATGACAGGAATACGGTTTAAAACAGGTCTTGCAGGTACAGACAACAGGACCCCCTCAGTTAGGTCCATCTTGGAGTCCCAGGGGGGCCAGAGCCCTGTCTGGGCACCCCTCCGTTTCCCCAGCCAGCTCCAAACTGAAAACCCCCTCCAGCCCCTCCTCCTCTGGGCTTTGTCCCTTTCCCGGGCTAGGAGGTCACCTGACCTCTTTGTCTCCAACACCTTCAGTTGGCACCTTTGCAGAGGAGGGGCCCAGGCCATCAGTTGCCAGGAGACAAAGTGTCAGGCATTTATGTGCACTGGCCCTTCGCTCTGCAACAACCATCCACCCTTATCCCAATACCTAGATACTTAAGAACTGCATAGGGGAAACTGAGGCACCCACACAGTATTCAGAGGAAACATTAACAACATTCCCACTTCGTCACAGTTGCACATGCCCCTTCCACGACCCCCCCCCCCCTTTTGCAGTGGAGTTTCTGGAAAGAATGAACTGAGGAGGCGAGGGGTTGGCTGGGCACCGCTGAGGGAAAAGATGTCCGGAGACTGTGCACAGGGCATGCACACACAAGAGTGNTTGCACATGCCCCTTCCACGACCCCCCCCCCTTTTGCAGTGGAGTTTCTGGAGAGAATGAACTGAGGGGGCGAGGGGTTGGCTGGGCCCTTTGTACTGATGCCAGCGGCGCATGGCAGCAGAGGACGCTGAAGCCACCCCGCCGGGCACCGCTGAGGGAAAAGATGTCCGGAGACTGTGCACAGGGCATGCACACACAAGAGTGNTTTTATGTGCACTGGCCCTTCGCGCTGCAACAACCATACACCCTTATCCCACCACCTAGAGACTTAAGAACTGCATAGGGGAAACTGAGGCACCCACACAGTATTCAAAGGAAACATTAACAACATTCCCCCTTCATCCCAGTTGCACATGCCCCTTCCACGACCCCCCCCCCTTTTGCAGTGGAGTTTCTGGAAAGAATGAACTGAGGAGGCGAGGGGTTGGCTGGGCACCGCTGAGGGAAAAGATGCCCGGAGACTGTGCACAGGGCATGCACACACAAGAGTCGAAGGGGCCTGGGCAACACAGCTTGAAGAACCAGTTACGAAAGGTTAGTAACATTTTTCATTTGTTTCTGGTTTCTTCTGTTGTGGCAGAGGTCATTCTGTTGTGGGGTACGTTCCGTCCAGCTCTGCTTTTCACTCATTTCATTGACTTGGTTATGATTAAAGCCGTCTTGGCAGCAACCTGCATCTCACTCAGCCATTCTGTATTCCAGAGGGGAGTTTAGCCTTTATTAAGAAGACGCACGGCTCCCCTAGGCTCATGTCTGAGCTTTAAGCAGTCACAGTCTCGACAACTGTCTCATTATTGCCCTTGATTATGAATAAAAAAAATCGTTAGCATTTTTCAGGGGTTACAGACCCTTTCAAGTGGCCTAGATAATCCGGAGTCCTGCCAGGAGTGCAGGGGACTAGGCTAGATTAACCTCTCGAGGTCCCTGCCAGTCCTAAGTGTATATCTTTAAAACGCCAACCAACTAAACTACCCCCCCACAAGGCATTCCTCTAGCTGGTCTGTATAACCATGTGTAATCCCCCGGCTCGCCCCTCCTAGTCCCACATTAGTTACAACCTAGTCTTCCAGCTCTTCGGGTAGGGAGTGTCTCTGTCTGTGTGTTTGTGTAGCATGGAGGCCCTGCACTGACAGGGGTTCTCTGCCATACAGATAAATACTACTCAGTAATAGCATTTAAGCTCAAGGGGTGGTAACAGCAGGATCACCCCAGGGAGGAGGGTGGAGGGATTCCTTTAAGGGATCCGTTTCCAAACTGTGGCCTGGGTTTTGCCCTCAGCTATACCCGTGTGAGCCTGCTGATGGGCGTGTAAGTGAAGACAGTCGGTTTCACTGGTGATTTCAATCCTTCCCTTCTCAGCTGGCCTCCCGGAAGGGCGAGGAGCTCTCCGCCCTGTCTTGAGTCCGAGGGGAAATGTTATATCAGCCTGTCCCCGTGCAGATCCCCTCCTCTGCCCTGTACAGGGACAACAGACCCAGGGCCTCTGGTGGAGAGGCAGTTCCACTGAGCCGGATTCCCAGCAGACCAAAGCAAAGTTGAGGAGCCAACATCCCAGCCTTGTGAGGGGGGGTCTCTTCCCCTCGGGTGGCTGCTGGCCGGGGAGGGGTCAGAAGCTGCTGTCTGCCTGTCAGCCACCCAACCTCCCTCCCTTATCATCGTAGGAGCTTTTCCTGGCCCGCTCCTTTCTCCTCTCCCCAGTAACCAGCTGGCCACGCAGCCTGCCAGCTCCCGTCTAGCTCCCGTGGCTCTCGGGCTGGCCACGCAATTGGATGGCAGGCATCGCCATGGCAACGCCGCTGGGAAGGAGCCGCAGCACCCAGGCCTGGAGAATGGCGCAGAATTACTGGATAATCTCGTTACTGCCGAGTTCCCACTGGGGCCTCACCGGCGCGCCCCTCCCCCACGGCCAGGGGAAGCGGTGAGATGGTGATGGGCCCCTTGGGTGCCTGCCACGTCCCCCACCCCCACATGGCTTGGGCCGGCCCTGGGTGCTCGGCTCAGGCACCAGCCGATGGGGTTTGGGGGGGAGAGGAGCCAGCTCCCGCTCCTGGGTCCCTCCCCAGCCGCCCTAGGATCCCCGCCTTAGAGCCACTGGCAGGAAGGTTTGGGGGCTCACAGGGAAATGCCAGCTGGGGTTCCTTTCACTTGCAGGGGCTGGAGGCTGCTGTTCATCCTCAGAACAGGGCCCCCACAGGCCCTGTCAGGGCAAGCTCCCCCCACCCAGCTTAGCAGGGCCCTGAGGGACCCAGCTAGTGGGGAGAGGGAATTCAGGCTCCAAGAGCCAGTCAGGCCTTAGCCTCCGTGCTGAGCCTGCCAGCAAGGGGGCCAGTTACTGCCAATTGGGCTAGTGGTTCCTAGGATGTGGACACCTGTCATGAAGGTGAAAGGCAGCCCATTCCCTGCCCCCACCCCCTGAGCCAGCCTGTCCGCCTGATCTGGGGTAGAGCAGAGCTGGCACCCTCCCGAGGGGAAAAGTCCTGTATCCCATTCCCCAATGCCCTAAACTAGCCAGGTCCCAGCATAAAAATTATACATTGAAATAATCCTCCGGGGTGCTTATAAACCCCCGGGGTGTAGGGGCTCTGGCAGGACTTGGGGCAGCGAGAACAGGTCTTGATAAGGCGACATTGGGCACCAAGGGTGGGTAGTCTGCAAAGAGAGGGGCTGCTCCCAGTCCAGCTCAGCTGGTGTTAATCTGCCCAACTGCTTGGAGCTCCCATGTTATTCCCCTCCTCCTACCCCACTCGGGGGCTGGTTCTCGCTCCTGTAGGCAGCAGCTCCCCTCCAAAGAGAACCAGGGGCTAGGGAAGGGTGAGGCAACCAGAGGGGGAGAGTAGAGGTGTGGGCAGCCTGCAGCCTCGGTATTCCCAGCTGGAGCTGTTGTTGGAGGCTAGCGATTTCCAAGCTCCGGCTGCATGCACACAACTGCCATGAAACATGCAGCATGAGAGCCAGACACCGGGGGTCCTGTGTCTTCTACAGTCCTGCAGCTAGGGAATCTGCTGCCAGCTCCTTCCAGTACCACCGAATCTCAACTTCTGTCACAAGATGCGAGCTTCTAATGGGTTTGCAAAGAAAACTTTCAGAAAGTGCCCTGTGTGTGTGATTCACTGGAGCGCTGCCTGCCTGACAACACCCACCTCAGGGGCGGGAGCTGCCCCATTCATCTCAACAGGATGTTAACTCTGACCTCTAGTGCTATGTCTATATCTTGCCAATTCTTTCTGCCTAACATCTATGGCCTTTTCTACCCATCCATGCAGCTAAAACTTTAGTCCAGGCTCTTACCATCTTGTCTCGATTTTTGCAACAGCTTTCCCTCAGGCCGTGACAAATGCAGTTTTGTCCTGCTTATATCCAATCAGAATGCTGCTGCAAAGATCATTTTCCTAGCTCATGGCACTGACAATCTCCCCCTCTCTTTGCATCTCTCCCCTGGCTCTGTCACATCAAACATAAGCTACTTGTCTTCGTTTTCAAGGCCCTTCATGGTCTGTCACCACTTTACCTATCATCTCTCATTTGCTATTGAGATGTCAACTCCTGCCTTGAATAGGCCCATGATCCTGCCTCCCTCGCCCATTGGTTACATTTTCAAGCAAGCGCCTTTGTTCATTCTCCCGTTCTCTCTCCGTAAACATCTGCAAAGCGAACTTGTTATCCTCCTTTCAAACCCTCCCTAACGCTCCCCTTTGCCGTGAGGCCAACAAAGAAACAGAAGGAGGGGTCGGCTGCTGGTGTGCTGAGGTTGCTGCCTGTCGTGCTGACCAGCACTGTCTCACTGCTTCCTTCATACTGCCCCACTGCTCCGTCTGTGTCTCTTCTCTTACATGGTCAGTGCTGGCTCTCTGGGCAGGGACAGCCTTTCTGGGCTGGGCTACCAGTTTCTCACCCCCTTACTCGACCCCCCAGCCGTGGCGGTGTACAGCCGACTGAAAGGGACGGAGACAGGGGACTATGAACTGTTCAAACAGGTCCTGCTCCACAAGTTTGGGCTGACCCCTGAGATGTACCGGAAAAGGTTCCGGAGTCAGCGAAAAACCCCTGAGGACACCTACCTACAAATGGCCAACCGGATGCGGGAGTACGATTCACCATAACTCTCAGCCAGCCAGTAAAACAGAAGGTTTATTGAGACGACAGGAACACAGTCCAAAACAGGTCTTGCCAGTACAGACAACAGGATCCCCTTTAGTTAGGTCCATCTGGGGGGCCCAGGGAGGCCACTGTCCCCGCTGGGAAGCCCCAGCCCCGTCAGAGTCCCCTCTTCATTCCTAGCCAGCTTCCAAAACTGACCACCCCTTCCAGGCGTCTCCTTTCTCCCTTCCCCCACGGCTCCTCCCCCAGCCTTTTCCTTTGTCCGAATTCCCAGTCAAAGGTGTTACCTGGTCTCCAACTCCCCTCCTGGGTTCTCATGTTACATGCTCAGGTATCTCCCTTCCCCCATGCAGACAGTCCCAGCTCAGCTCCCCTGCAATCTTCCCCCTCAGTATTCACATAACACCACAAAACATTCTCACTTCGTCACAGGGGTCCCGGTGAAAGCCCTCTCCCTGCGGGCTGGCAGGGCGAAGGGGTGTTGAACGGTGGCCGGTGAGGAGGGGCCTGGTGCGTGGATGTCAGGGAGGGCGCAGGGAGCGGGGAGTGGAGGGTGGCACCAAAGGACCCTAGGTCTGAGCTGCAGCAGGGGCTGTGCGGGAGCCGGTGAGACCATGGCGCACGCCATGAGGGGGAGACGTGGCAGTCACAGGCAAGAGGACACTTGGGGCAGCAGCCCTGGGCCGGGCCGACAGACGGAAAGGGGCAGCAATGGGGCAGGCAGCCCTGTTGCCCCGGCAGCCCAGCTGGCTGGTGCCTCTCCCCTGCAGGCCCAGATGGGTTTGGGATTCAGGATGTTTCCTTCTGCAGATGCTCAGAGGCCAATTTCAAGTCCAGAGAAGGCTCCCGCCCTGCCCAGGCCAGGCTCAGCACTCAGCTGTTTCTCCTGGCTCCAGTGGGAGCATGTAGGGGGCTCTGAGCCAAGCGGGAAAGGGTGGGTTACTTCCCCATTGAGTGCCAAACCAGCGGACAGGATTTTGCTCCCCCATTGTGGGGACAGTCCGAGCCTGGGACATTTCAGTCCCACAGTGAATGTTCTGGGCATTGTTGGAAACAGGGTCTTAGAATGGAAACTCTTCGGCAGCCTTAATCCCTAAGAGGAAGCATTGCATGCTGGGAGCCATAGTCTTTGTAGGTTGCATGGCTGGAGATTGAGCATTGTCTGCTGGGACCTGCCGCCCCACAGTGGGAGGGGCACACAGGCCTTCACTCGTGGCATGGTGATATGGCCCGTAGGCCCCTGCGGCCCGTGGCAGGGTCAGGCACAGGCGCTGACTTTTGTTTGTGCCGGTGGGTGCTCCACCCCCCTCCGCCCCGCTCCGCCTCTTCCCTCGAGGGCCTGTCCCCTCCCCACTCCACCTCCTTCCAGCCCTGCTCCATCCCCTCCCCTGAGGCGCCCCCCACCTGCCGTGGGGGCGAGTGACAGTGGGAGGGGGCAGAGAGGAGCGAGCGGCGGGGTTTGCGGGGGAAGAGGCTGAGCGGGGGTGGGGCCTCAGGCTGTGGGTGCTGAGCACCCCCTTTTTTCATGGGTACATGAGCCCCAGAGCACCCTCGGAGTTGGCACCTATGGGCTCAGGTCTGGCCCTCCCCAGGGGCGGTTGCATGGCTGGCCCCAGCCTGGCCTTGGCGCAGCGGGCGGGAAGGATTTCAGAGAGCAGGGCAATGAACCGGGATCCCCGATGTTCCCCTGCCAGCCGGGTATGAGCCGGGGGCAGCAGCCAGAGCTCGGCTGGCCCTGAGCAGAGGGGCCGGCAGGGCGGGAGCGAGGAGCCGGGCGCGGAGAGAACCAGGGGCAGCGAAGGAGGAAATGTCCAAATGGAGGGATCTGGGGAGAGGGGAAACGCAGCTCCCCCCGGCCCCCGCTGGGAAACAACCCAGGGCCCAGAGAACGGGAGGGGCAGGCGAGGAAGAGGTCAAGGGGGAGGGGGCTCCGTGGGGAGGGGCAGGGAGGCTGGGGCAGGCAAGGGAGAGGCAGAGGGGGAGGGGGCTCCGCGGGAGGGGCTGGGGCAGAGGGGGAGGGGGCTCTGTGGGGAGGGGCAGAGGGGCAGAAGGGCTGGGGCAGAGGGGGGGGCTCTGTGGGGAGGGGCAGAGGGGGAGGGGGCTCCGCAAGAGGGGCTGGGGCAGAGGGGGAGGGGGCTCTGTGGGGAGGGGCAGAGGGGGAGGGGGCTCGGTGGGCGGGGCTGGGGCTGAAGACAAGCAGAAGGCAAATGAAGAAGAGGGAAGGAGCGGGGGGAGCGGTTGCGGAGAGCGGCTCTGTGGCCCCCCCAGTTGCTGTTGCCGGTTTCCCAGCATGGTGCAGGGCGCCTGAGCGGAATATCAAGTGAGGCGAGAGCGGGAGCTGGGCAGGGAGCTCCCATCCGAACTGCAGAGCCGGCCCCGGTCATGTGCCCCCCTCCAGGGACAGCCCCCCCCCCGCAGGATCCATGCACCCCCACCCTCCCTCCAGGGACAGCCCCCCCCCGCAGGATCCATGCACCCCCACCCCCCTCCAGGGACAGCCCCCGCAGGATCCATGCACCCCCCCAGGGACCGCCCCCCTCGGGGTGGGTTTCAGGCCCCACAGGCAGTGCCAATTAGAGGATTTCGTGGCCCCATCCACTGTGGGCGATGGCCACGGTGTAAACCCCCAGGGTCACTTCAGCCCTGGCTCCCTGGCCACGTTCCAGGCTTGGTGTCCATGGACTCCCCGTAGCTTGTCCCAGCCCAGCCGGGTCCCGGGAAAGCAGGAGAAGTTGCAGCATTGTCAGAATTCCTCCTGGACGAGTGTCTCTGGGGCCTGGGCGTCTCCTTTCCTTGTGTGGGGCCTGGCTGGTCTCCCAGCACGGAGAGGGGGACCCGTAGGTAACAGCCCTGCATCCCCTAGGGTCAGCCTCAGCCCCCTCTCCTCAGACCTTCCGCAGGGTTCCAGCACAGGGGCCGGGTGTCAGGCCCCACTGGCAGTGCCCAGCTACAGGATTTGGGGGCGGGGTGTCAGGCCCCACAGGCAGTGCCCAGCTACAGGATTTGGGGGCCAGGTGTCAGGCCCCACAGGCAGTGCCCAGGTACAGGATTTGGGGGCTGGGTGTCAGGCCCCACAGGCAGTGCCCAGGTACAGGATTTGGGGGCCGGGTGTCAGGCCCCACAGGCAGTGCCCAGGTACAGGATTTGGGGGCCGGGTGTCAGGCCCCACTGGCAGTGCCCAGGTACAGGATTTGGGGGCGGGGTGTCAGGCCCCACAGGCAGTGCCCAGCTACAGGATTTGGGGGCGGGGTGTCAGGCCCCACAGGCAGTGCCCAGCTACAGGATTTGGGGGCCAGGTGTCAGGCCCCACAGGCAGTGCCCAGGTACAGGATTTGGGGGCTGGGTGTCAGGCCCCACAGGCAGTGCCCAGGTACAGGATTTGGGGGCCGGGTGTCAGGCCCCACAGGCAGTGCCCAGGTACAGGATTTGGGGGCGGGGTGTCAGGCCCCACAGGCAGTGCCCAGGTACAGGATTTGGGGGCGGGGTGTCAGGCCCCACAGGCAGTGCCCAGCTACAGGATTTGGGGGCGGGGTGTCAGGCCCCACAGGCAGTGCCCAGCTACAGGATTTGGGGGCGGGGTGTCAGGCCCCACAGGCAGTGCCCAGCTACAGGATTTGGGGGCGGGGTGTCAGGCCCCACAGGCAGTGCCCAGCTACAGGATTTGGGGGCGGGGTGTCAGGCCCCACAGGCAGTGCCCAGCTACAGGATTTGGGGGCGGGGTGTCAGGCCCCACAGGCAGTGCCCAGCTACAGGATTTGGGGGCGGGGTGTCAGGCCCCACAGGCAGTGCCCAGCTACAGGATTTGGGGGCCCTGTGCACTGGGGTGATGAGCACGGTATAAAAACCTAGGTAGAACCGGCTGGAACGAGAGGCGCCTATGGCAGTGAGAAATGGGGAGCAACCCAGTGCTATAACACCCCCTGAAATCTGACCTGTCCCAGGGCTGCAGGGAGGCAGGTGCAGGCTCAGAGACAGCCAGCCAGGCCCGGGGACATGGTAGAACTGTCAGCAATAACGGAGAAAGGCTGAAGTGTTCAATAGATATTTCTGGTGTGTATTTGGGAAAAGCCAGACGCTGGAGTCACGGCAGATGATGATACACTTCCCATTCCAACAGTAATTGGGAGGATGTTAAAAAGCAGCCACTAAAGTTAAACATTTTAAAAGCAGCAGGTCCAGATAACTTCCAGCCAGGAGTTTTAAAAGAGCTGGCTGAGGAGATGGTTGAACCATGAATGTTGATTTTCAGTGAGTCGCGGAGCCTGGGGGAAGTCCCAGAAGACAGACAGCTAATGCTGTGCCAACATTTAAAGAGGTAAAGGGGACCGGGCCTGAGGTAAGAATGACCTAGCTAATTAAACATCTGTCAGCCTGACATCAATCCTGGGCAAGAGAATGGAGCGGCTGATACGAGAGTTTAATAAACAATTAAGGGAGGGCGATATTATTAATGCCAGTCAACGTAGGTTTATGGAAAATAGATCCTGTCAAACTAACTTGATATCTTGCTTTGATGATATTACAGGTTTGGCTGAAAAGGAAACAGGGTTGATGTAATATACTTAGACTTCAGTAAGACGTTTGATGTGGTACCGCATGTCATTTTGATTAAAAAGCTAGAACAATACATAATTAAATGGATTAAAAGCTGGTTAACTGACAGGTCTCAAAATGTAATTGTAAACGAGGAATCATCATTGCTCTGGCTTATTTCTAGTGGGGTCCCCCGAGATCGGTTCTTGGCCCTGTGCTATTAAACAGTGTTATCAACGAGCTGGCAGCAAACATAAACTCCTCACTGGTAAAGTTTGCAGATGACACAAAGATTGGGGGAGTGGAAGGTCACTGACACCAATCTGGGTCACCTGGCAAGATGGGAGCAAGCAAACAATATGCATTTCAATGCAGCCAAATGTAAAGTCCTACATCTAGGAACAAAGAATGCAGGATACTTACAGGAGAGGGACTCTGTCTTGGGAAGCACTGACTCTGAAAAAGACTTGGGGGTTGCGGTAGTCGATAATCAATTGAACATGCGATGCTTTGGCCAAAAGGGTGATTCTGGGATATATAAACAAGGGAACCTTAAGTAGGAGCAGAGAGGCTCTTTTCCCTCTGTATCTGGCACTAGTGCGACCGCTGCTGGGATCCTGTGTCCAGTTCTGGTGCCCACAATTCAGGATGGATGTGGATAAATTGGAGAGGGGTCAGAGAAGAGCCAGGAGAATGATCAGAGGATTGGAAAACCTGCCGTGTACTGACAGACGTAGGGAGCTCAGGCTGTTTGGCTAAAGAGAAGGTTCAGGGGTTAGCATCTCCCCCAGCCCCCTACTGGGCTCAGCCCTGATGCGGAGGGGTGGGGCTGGGGGTGCTGCCCCTGTGGAGAGAGGTTACCTTGAGCTCCCTTCGGCTGGGCTCCTCCCCAACGCTGACAGGTTCCTCCAGCCCATCACCTGTCCTTGCGCCCCAACTCACCCCCTCACCAGAAAGCCCCTTTCTGAGGAGCATCATGGGCGGCCCCAGACCTGGCTGCGATCCCGTTTGCACTAACGCCTGGCAACGTTTTCGTTGCTTGCAGGATTCGTCTCACTCCTTGCCCTAAATGGCTGAGTAGGGGGGCGGTGCTCGGTTAAACGGCTGCCACGCTCTGCCCCAGAGGTTGCTGCATTTGGGAGGCGGGCGAGGTGATTCCTGTGTGTGCAGCCCGCCAGCAGGGCTGGGTGAAGGGCTGAGTGTCCAGAGCCAGACCGTGTGCAGGCCCAGCGGTGCAATACTCGATAGCAGAGAAAACAGCAGGGCACTAGAGGGCAACAAATCCACCCCCGGCCCTCGCACGGCTCCCTCTCCTCTCTGGGGACCGCTGAGCTCACATGCCGTGGGGTCACTCAGCGTTAGCACAGCACAAAATCCCCCTTGGGCCCAGCCCAGCCTGGGACGTTTCAGCCCGAAGAATTAAAGTTCTGGGAAGAAGAAGCACCTGACCAAGGGCTTGGAAGGGAAGTGCTCGGGCAGCCTAAAGCCAAGTGCTGCTCCTAGTGCCGGCTTGCGGGAGCGGATCTGGCCGCTGATCTGCAGGGCCTGGCAGTGGGGTGGGGGTTTCTCGTCTGTCAGCGGGGGAAGGATTGGGGGTCTTACGTTTCACTATGAAGGTGGCAAGGCCCCATTGCTGGTCCACGGCCAAGGACCCGGCCGTAATAAAGGCCCGTTCCGACCGGCTTCCCCTGGGCCAGGCCCCCCGCTGCATTGGGTAATGGAGACGTGCTAGCTGGGGCCAGGCCGTTAACAGTCGAACATCAGCTCCTTCTTACGTATACTGCCAGGAGCGTGCCTGGCACCGGGTGCTTCTCCTGGGGCCAGCACTGGGCGGGGAGCCAGACCCCCTGGGCAGCACTGGAGTGAGATGGTTTAATCGCCTGGTGGTGCCATCCAGAGTGTACTTGTGACCTCCCCTTTGGTCCCCAGGTGCAGTACAGCCTGGACGTGCTGAACATGCGGCTCGGCCGCAGCCTCCTGGCCAGCTGGAGCTGGCGAGCCGGATTTCCGGCTGCTGTCACCGTGTGGGCTCGAAGCTGGGGCGATGGTCCTTCGCCATGTCTCCCTGGGCGCTGGGCGACTGGAGTCAGTACTTATCCGGAGGGGAGCATGCCCGCTACCGAGCCACCCAGCCTGCGCCCTGCAGCACATCCGTGTTCCTAAGCTCACCAGCCAAGACTGGGCTGGCTCAGGCCTGCTGAGTTTGTGAGATCAGGACCGGCCACTGCCTCAGGTCCAAAACCCTCCTCTCCCGCGTGGAGCCAGGCGGACCCCAGAGGAGACTGTGCAGCGCTGCTGGCTCTGTGCTGGGCTCAGCACGTCCTCCTGGGGGCGAAGGGCCTGGCCCCATGGGTTGGGTGTTAACCCTGGTGTAACGCCACCCCCGGAAGGGGCTGCATTTCAGAGGGAGCTCAGTAAAATGCCTGTGTATGCAGGAGCCCAGTTACCGTTTCAGCCCTCGTGCACTTGGTGGCTGCAGACGAGGAGTCTCTCACAGACCCCCACGTTAGGCCCAGGGGTCCCTGCGCTCCACAGACACCTGGGGTCCCCTCCCCCTCCCTTCCCTTGGAGAATGGTTTCCATGCTCGAGTCCCGGACCCCGGGGCGGGCAGCTCGCGGCAGTGCCAGCACCCAGCAGGCCTGGCTTGTCGGGCTGTCAGACAAGGTGTCCCACATTTGTACCTGTGACCTGATTCTTTACCCCGGGATCTTCCCCCGGCCGAAGCTGATCTGGGCAGCCCTGTCCTGCCCTGCCCCATGGCGGGACAAAGCCTCTAGTCCTGGATTCTCCCTCGGCTCAGGGCCTGGGCTGTGTCCCTGCAGCGTTTTCCCCCTGGCTGCAGCTGCTCTGCTGGAGTTTTGCTCAGGTGGAATTTCCCGGCAGCTCTGATCCACTCCAGGATTTGGCTGCTGTTCGGATCCGTTATAAACACCCTCTCCCCCTCCCCCTCCGAGGGGCTTGCTGGGGTGGGGGTGGGGTGTCTGGGTTTGATGTGACTTACTCCAGTGCAGGACATGCCCTGAGCAGCGTGGGAGTCCCAGGATCTGTCCCCTGGAACCCAGTGATCAGAGCAGGGACCTGGAGTCAGAAGAGGGTTGAGACTAAAGCTAGGGCAGCTCCTTCCCCTGGGGCGGGGGAGCCTGGCACAGCAGAAATCCTATCTCCAGCCTTGGGCCAGGAGCGGGGCCAGTGGGAGCGGCTGGCTCCTATCCCAGCTGTGGGAGAGGAGCAGGGCTCCAATGGGTTAAAGTGGGGGATGGGAGCCCGCCAGGACTCCTGGGTTCTCTGCCCGGCTCTAGGAGGGGAGTGGGGGCTAGTGGTTAGAGCAGGGGCAGGAGCCAGGACTCCTGGGTTCTCTGCCCGGCTCTAGGAGGGGAGTGGGGGCTAGTGGTTAGAGCAGGGGCGGGAGCCAGGACTCCTGGGTTCTCTGCCCGGCTCTAGGAGGGGAGTGGGGGCTAGTGGTTAAGGCAGGGGCGGGAGCCAGGACTCCTGGGTTCTCTGCCCGGCTCTAGGAGGGGAGTGGGGGCTAGTGGTTAAGGCAGGGGCGGGAGCCAGGACTCCTGGGTTCTCTGCCGGGCTGGAGCCCGCGGTTCTCCCACTTTTCCCCACCTAGGGGAGGCGCCGGGAGCTCGGCCAATCGGTCCGGCGCGGAGGCCCCGGCCGCTCCCCCGGGGATGCGCTGGCGGCAGGGGCCGGCCCCGCCGCTCCCCCCGCCCCGCGGTGCCGCAGCCTGCGCGCGGGCAGAGTCCAGCCCGGCTTTTCGCTGCCTCTGCGCCGAGCCGCGGCCGGGCTGAGCGCGGCGGGGCCGGGGCGATGGCGTGTCTGGAGCGCCGCTGTCGGGACGCCGCCACCTTCGACTTCTGGACCGACTACCTGGGGCTGTGCGCGCTGGTGGGCCCGGCCCGGCCGCCCGCCGCGCCCGCCGCCCCCGCGCTGCCGGCTGCGCCCTGCCCCTGCGCCCGCTGCGCGCCCGGCCCCGCCGCCGCCCTGCGCGACCTGGAGCAGCGCTTCGCCCTGCTGCGCCCCTTCCAGCCCGCCGGCGGCGCGCTGCGCCCGGGCCGGGGCCCCGCCGAGCTGCTGGGCGCGGGGCGCAAGGGGCGCAGGGGGCCCCCCGGCGGCGGCCGCGCCAAGCCCGAGCCCAAGATCTGCGTCTTCTGCCGGAACAACGGGGCGCCCCAGGAGCTCTTCGGCTCGCACGTGCTGAAGAGCCTGGACGGGCGGGTGCTGTGCCCGATCCTGCGCGCCTACACCTGCCCGCTGTGCAGCGCCCGGGGCGACACCGCGCACACCATCAAGTACTGCCCGCTCTCCCGCTCTCCCGCCGGCCGCCGCCTGCCGCTCGGCTAGCGCCGGAGCCGGGGGCCCGCCCGGCCTGACACACGCACCCGCATTGCACCTGCATTGCACGCTCCGCCTGACACACGCGCCTGGATCGCAACTGCATTGCACGCCCGGCCTGACACACGTACCCGCATCGCGCCTGGATCGCGCCTGCATTGCACGCCCGGCCTGACACACGCGCCTGGATCGCAACTGCATTGCACGCCCGGCCTGACACACGTACCCGCATCGCGCCTGGATCGCGCCTGCATTGCACGCCCGGCCTGACACACGCGCCTGGATCGCAACTGCATTGCACGCCCGGCCTGACACACGTACCCGCATCGCGCCTGGATCGCGCCTGCATTGCACGCCCGGCCTGACACACGCGCCTGGATCGCAACTGCATTGCACGCCCGGCCTGACACACGTACCCGCATCGCGCCTGGATCGCGCCTGCATTGCACGCCCGGCCGGACACACGCGCCTGGATCGCACCTGCATTGCACGCCCGGCCTGACACACGTACCCGCATCGCGCCTGGATCGCGCCTGCATTGCACGCCCGGCCGGACACACGCGCCTGGATCGCACCTGCATTGCACGCCCGGCCTGACACACGCGCCCGCATCGCGCCTGGATCGCACCTGGATTGCACGCCCGGCCTGACACACACACCTGCATCGCACCTGGATCGCACCTGCATTGCACGCCCGGCCTGACACACGCACCCGCATCGCACCTGCATTGCATGCTCCGCCTGACACACGTGCCTGGATCGCACCTGCATTGCACGCCCGGCCTGACACACGCGCCTGGATCGCACCTGCATTACACCTGCATTGCACGCCCAGCCTGACACACGCGCCTGGATCGCACCTGCATCGCACGCCCGGCCTGACACACGCACACGCATCGCACCTGCATTGCACGCTCCGCCTGACACACGCGCCTGGATCGCACCTGCATTGCACGCCTGGCCTGACACACGCGCCTGGATCGCACCTGGATCGCACGCCCGGCCTGACACACGCGCCTGGATCACGCCTGGATCGCACGCTCGGCCTGACACACGCGCCTGGATCGCACGCTCGGCCTGACACACGCGCCTGGATCGCACCTGCATCGCACCTGCATCGCACGCCCGGCCTGACACATGCGCCTGGATCGCACCTGGATTGCACGCCCGGCCTGACACACGTGCCTGGATCGCGCCTGGATCGCACGCTCGGCCTGACACACGCGCCTGGATCGCACCTGGATTGCACGCCCGGCCTGACACACGTGCCTGGATCGCGCCTGGATCGCACGCTCTGCCTGACACACGCACACACATCGCACCTGCATTGCACGCTCGGCCTGACACACGCGCCCGCATCGCACCTGCATTGCACGCTCCGCCTGACACACACGCCTGGATCGCACCTGCTTTGCACGCTCGGCATGACACACACGCCTGGATCGCACCTGCTTCGCACGCTCGGCATGACACACGCGCCTGGATTGCACCTGCATTGCACGCCCGGCCTGATACACGCGCCTGGATCACACCTGCATCGCACGCTAGGCCTGACACACGCACCCGCATCGCACCTGCATCGCACACTCGGCCTGACACACGCACACGCATCGCACCTGCATTGCACGCTCGGCCTGACACACGCACACGCATCGCAAACGCACTGGGATCGCACGCTCAGCCTGACACGCACACGCATCGCACCTGGATTGCACGCTCAGCCTGACACACGCACCCGCATTGCACCTGCATTGCACACTTGGCCTGACACACGCACCCCAGATTGCACGCACACCTGCATTGCACGCTCAGCCTGACACACACACCTGCATCACATGCTCACTCAGATTTAATGCTCAGCCTGACACATGCACCTGCATCGCGCATTGCACACTCGGTCTGACACCCCCCCCCCCACATTGCACCCACATCAGACATGCACACTGAATTGCACACTCAGCCTGACACATGCACCAGCATCACACCCGCATCGCACCCACACACTGGATTGCACACTAATGCTGACACACACCCCACATTGCACACTTAGCCCAACACACATCCTGCAGCACACACCCACATCGCACTCAGCCCAACACTACTCAGACAAGGCACACACCCCGCATCACACACACAGCCTGACACCCACCCCACATCCCACACTCAACCCAACACACCACATTGCACACACCCCATCACACACTCAGCCCAATCCACACACACTGCGGCTAGGGTGACCAGACAGCAAGTGTGAAAAATCAGGCCAGGTTGGGGGGTAACAGGCTCGTAAATAAGACAAAGCCCCGAAAATTGGGATTGTTCCTATAAAATTGGGACATCTGGTCACCCTAACTGCATCCCACACTCAGCCCAACACTGCTCCACATGGCCCAGTCCTCCCGACACACACACACTGCATCACACTCAGCCCAACATACCCAGAGCATCGCACACACAGCCTCCTCCATGACCCACACGTTCACCAGCGCCCCATGCACATGCAGACGAGCCCTGGGCAGCCCTCTCTTTGCCAGCTGGTGGGAGAGGCACAGGGAGGGGATGGAGGCGCTGTCCCCCCCTGCCCAGGGTTGCTCTGAGCTGCGTGTAACAAACTGGACCAGGAGCCAGGGAAGGAGCTGGCCTGCGGTGGGGCCTTTCTGCAGCGGCTCCAGAAGAAGGGAGCAGAGGCCGTCACTGGATGCCTTAGTGACCTGCAGAACCAGTGCTACAGACAAACTGGACTAACACAAAAAGCAACCCCCCCGCTTCTCTTCCCCCCCCTCCCCCCCGGCTGGGCCGCAGCGTGTCTCCTCCCCTCCCAGGCTGGGAGGCTGGGGGCTGCAATGTCTTCCCCCTGCCCCCTCCCCCAGCCAGGGGCCTGGGGCCTCCCTGCCTTGCTGGTTTCTTTCCAGCTGCCTCCGTTGACACTGTGAGTTTTCCCCTTTATGAAAATTCTTGTGTCTGTCTCCTCAACTGAATTGCAGAGAGACAAGATTCCCCCCCCCCTTCCCTCCCCACCCCACCCCACCCCACCCCTGACACTGTAGGGGCTCTGGGTGGGCAGACTGGGGTGAAATCTGATGTTGACATCCCCTAGACCCCCTCACCTCCAGCAAAGAGAGATTGTCTTAAGCTTTTAGCTAAACATTTGGGGGAAAAACGGAAATGCAACAGTTGCATCAAAAGACACTTTGTGGGGGTGTCCGACTAGTGTAGGTCTTTGCATTGTACAGAACTGTCTGTGTCGGTGTGTGCGGGAGTGTGTGATGTCATATGTGGCTCTGCGGGTGTGTGCGGACACGCACACCTCATCCAAATACGATGCAAAAATGTCTTTTTCGTATTGAATGTATTAGATGCTAAGAGGTGATTTTTGTCTGAGCAGGACTGCACATATCACATGGTTTTGTTTACCAAAGTGAATCCATTTTTTAAAAAAAGATTTAAAAAAATATGAGATTTAAGGAAAATGTATTAGATTTGCTGTGTTGTATATAAAGTGTTTATTGTAAATATAGTATTTTAACTTGTCTGGGTGATCAGTGAGGGCATTCTACCTCAAGCGAAAGAGTGGGAGTTTGGTTTGTTTCTCTGATAATTTCTGAGTTTTACTGGCTGTTGAAGGTAAATAACTAAAGTTTATAAACGTTTCCTGCTGTTTGTAAGAGGATTTAATAGTATTTAATAATTTTAATAGATATTTTTCAATCTTTGTATAACATAAATGTATTTTTTTTTGCATTACATATTTTTGGGATATTATTTCAATGGAGCTTTTAAAAAACCAACCAGCCCCAGATTGCGAAGTGGCTCACTTTGTGTGTGTGAGTCCGGAGGGCCGTGACTGCCAGCCAGGGGGCCGTGTCTGTGACGTCCCGGCCTGGAGGGCTTGGGGCAAGTGGCTGGGACGTGTTGTCTGTTTTGCCGAGTGTCACTGAAGTTTTTATTAAAGAATAATACTGATGCTGACGATCCTGTTGAGATTTTTATTTCTATTTTGTCACTATTGCTGGATGCTGCAGTGCAGATGTTACCCAGAAGGAATCACTCAAGTAATAAACAGTTTGACCAATGATTGTAAAGGCCGTTGGTGTGTCTGGTCTTTTGGTGCTGGTTGCAGGTGGGGAAGACGACCTGATGGAGCTAGTTTGGGGGCCTCCCGCAGAGCAGGAGCGGCCCTGGCTTGTTCTGCTGCCAGTGGGTCCCAGCAACCCCCCGGCAGGTCCCCAAGAGACTGGGGTGCTCGGAGCCCCTGGAGGAAACGCAGTCTGGCCGGGGTCTAGCATATCATGGGGTTCAAACGCTAACGTCCTGGTGTAACCGAGGGCTGTCCTGTCCCCAGTGTTACCTCAAGGGGAGAAAGGTAACGCTTCAAAAGAAAACTCTAGAAATGGTAGGGGAGAAATAGGAAAGGAAAGCCCCTTTTCTCAGAGCCGCAGACTCGACTCTCTCCTGTGTCTGTCACCGGTGGATATTACCCTCTCTCCTGTGTAGTGCAGAAATAAAAAGAAGACAAAATAATCAGGTATAAACAAGGTGAGTGTATTAAGGGAAACGGTACAGAAGAAGGGGAGGGGGAATTAACACAATACAGTCATGAAAAACAGTGACTCAGTGACTGGTTCTGTGAGCGTGAAGCTCAGGCCCCTGAACCCTCCTGTGGGATTTTATCAAACAATAAACAATACCCCAGTACAGAAACCTCTCTCCTAGCAGCAGATGGTACGCACAGGCGCGAGGCCCAGGACCTGCAACTCTTGGGCTGATTGAGGGCCCTTGAGGAGGAACGCTGGGCAGGAGCGACGCCAGCTTTGCCGGCGCCCTAGGCGGCGGAAGGTCCCGCCCCCGAAATGCCGCCCCCGCCAGCGGTGGCGGAAGGTCCCGCCCCCGAAATTACGCTGACGACTGGGGCGCCGGCGCCCCCCAAATAGTAGCACCCTAGGCGACCGCCTAGGTCGCCTAATGGGTTGCGCCGGCCCTGACGCTGGGGAGTCCAGACGACGGATGGTTTTGTCGCTGGTGAGGAGACCCTCTGGGCTGATGGACACCAGGAAGTGCAGGACGATGACAGGCCTCCTCTTCCTCACACACGCTACGGGATGGGTGTTGTTCTTCGCTCTCAGCTCTGGAGCTCTGCGAAGACCCGACCGTGCACGAGCTGTCGCTGGCATGGACGGCCCCCGCGCAGGCGCTTGACCAGTCCTTATAAGACCTCAGAGGCGGGGAGAGTTCTGAGGTGATGGAACCCTGAGGGCTGGTTTTGGCGGGAAAAACCGGTTCTGACTGGTTTGAGCTACAGTCTTTGTGGTAAACAAGTCCACTCTCAAAGATGGAGTCCAAGGTCAGAGTTCAGATACTTCATTTTGAATTTCAGTTTACAGCCAGTGATTCACTTAACAGTACAATGCATTACCTCTAACACCAGTGCATACGTCCACGGGACGTCCGTGTCTTGTCACTGGGGGATTTTGTATTTGAGATGCTCTCTGAGGCTCCCCCGTAACTTAGTCCCCGGTACAGGACTGGCTGCCTCAGGATCCTGCTGCCGAGCTGCAGCTGGGGCCTTTCCCTGTAGGCCCCATTCAGCAGAGATTATGGGATGTCAGTGGCCCCTGTGTTTGGGGGTCTCGGCTCCTACATCATACGCTGGCCCCCGTGCTCTGGACTGACTGGACAGAGCCAGCAGAGAGGCCAGGCGCTGCTGGGCCACGGAGACTGAACACACCCCTGGGACCGCCCCCGGCAGGGCTGCGTATGGCAGGGCTTTTCCAGCTGCTGCCCTGGAGAGACGGGGGCACCCTCACCAGCACTGCCGGTCTGATGCCTTCACTAGCACTAAGAGCCTGCCCCACAGCCGCCCCCGCCCTGTGCAGGGGTCCTGTCAGCTCTTGGAGCTAGAGGGGGTCCCTTTGCGGTGCCAGGGGAGGGCGGGCTACTCCCCGTGTTTCCTCAGACACCGGAAAAGAGGGGGACTGAGGCCCACCCTGACCAGAAAGTTCAACACCTTTATCAGAGAGAGAAAATTCCGGCTGGGCTCCCGGGCCTCCCGTAGCCTGTCCCTAGCCCGCAGCAGCGGGTACGTGCAGGATGCCTGTTCCCCCCGGTCACTCCACCCGGGCCCCAGGAAACCCCTCAGATGTGTAGTAGGAGACCCCACTTCAGCAGGGCCCCCCAGAGCGCCTGGCAGTGGTCACAGGCCGCTTGCTGTGGCATTTCTGTACGGCTGGCTGGTTCC
>QXTE01000420.1:558935-575142 GCA_003942145.1 Platysternon megacephalum
GGGGGGGGGGGGGGGGGGGGGGCCTCAACTCTGGCACCCCCTGCTGGGCCCTCCCCGGAACTGCAATGGCTTTTCTCCCCGTGTCTTCTCCCGACCCCCCCTCAGGGCCTGCTGGTGCTGGACCCTCCGGCCAAGTCACGTAAAGTCGAACCCCTTCGGGGGAACAAGTCCAAAAAACGATTCAAACCAGGCTGCAAATGACCAGCCCTCGTGCCCCGCTCTGGCCTCACTAGCGTTTCCTCGAGGAGCCTGCCTGTTAAACCCAAGCCAGGGGCTTCTCCTCTGCGTCACAGGGACCTGCCTCCTCGGCAGGCCCTCCCCAGCTCAGTCCCCTCAGCCAGCTTCCCCGCCTAGCTCTGCCTCCGGTGACAGTCCTGGGGGTCTCTGTGACCGAACCCGTCACAGTGCGAAACAGGGTTTGCCGCAGAAACTGCCTCTGAGGAGACTGGATCCGCCCGGTCTGGACTAGAGGGTATCAAAGGGCTGCACACCCTGTCAGCAGGGCTGTCCGTCTGAGAGGCAGCCAGTGACTGTCACGTCTGCGTGGGCATCGAGGACTTCCTGCACCATCTTACCTGATCTATCCCACCGAGCCGGGTATCTTCCACCTGAATCCATTTCCCTTGTTCCTGGTTCCAGGGATTGCTAACACCAGCGGTCTTCTGGTTCCTGCTTCCAACGCAGGGAAGGTACTGAGCTCCTCCTGTCCCCGGTAACCACTGGGTGCACAGTCCCAGGTCCCGGTCCCTACGAACCCAAGCAGCGGAGAGATTGTCTCTTAACACCCGCAGCGGATCCCACGCGCGATACAGGACAGTTCTGGGGTGCCTTGGTTTAGTTTGTTTTGTTGGAAGTGTAAATTGCAAAGGGTTGTATTGGGAACCGGGCTTCAGGCCCATCTTTGGGCAACCACATTGCTGGTTTATGGTTTTAATCTTTATTTAATTCCCCCCCTCCGCCCCCCACCCTGACATTGGTAGTAACCCTTTTAATACATTTCCTGTTTGTTTTCGAAGAATTTCCCTCTCTAGTCTTCTGTTACCTGCCTGGTGGGCGGTGGGAAGAGTTTAGGTAACTTACTCCCCAGGTGATTAGATGCTGGTATTGCCAGTCAAGGAACCTGGCCCTGTTACCTGAGACCATGTAACATTCCCGAGACCTGCCCTTGAGGAGCCAAGCGTCGGGAAGACCTCGACGTCTCAGGTAAGCAGCCACTGGCGCCAGGCATTTTGTGCCACCCTCGGGGCTGCCGAGAGGCCAAAGGGCAGTGCCGTGAATTGAAAATGGCGCCCGCCCACTAGGAAACAAAGGGAATGTCTGTGACCTTGGAACATGGAAATAAGTGTCCCTCGGGTCGAGGGCAACGAACCAGGCAGGGGATGGTGGAGGCCAGGGAGATGATGCGAAACTTCAACTTTCTGAGAGACTTGTTGAGGCGATGCAGGTGCAGGATGGGCTGAGGCCCCCTTTGGCTTTCGGGATTAGGAAGTAGCGGGAACAGAGCCCTTTTCCCTTCATGTCCCGAGGGGCGGGGTGTCCCAGCGGGGCTCTCAGCTACTGAGTCCTGCAGGGGTGCCTTGGGGGCGCTGGGGAAGGTGGGGCAGGGAAGGTGGGGAGCTAGCTGTTTCAAGGGGAAGGGGAGGGCCCTGGGGCAGGTTGGGGGAGCTGGGCGAGCTGAGGGGTGTGCCCCCTGGTGGGGGAGGGGTAAGGCGTGGGAACCAGGGCTGAAGAGGTGTCATGAGGGGCACTGAGAAAGGACATTTGGGCTGGATCTCAGGCGAGTCCCGCCCCCTCTGCAGGCCCTGCAATCCCTTCCTGAACCCCCCCCCGGCTCGAGGACGAGTCTCTGCTGCCATCCAGTGGCCGCTGCATTAACCGTGAGGGGCCCACCTAGCCCGTGCACCACAGTACTCGGGCAGCGGGGTGTCACCAGGCTCTCCATGGCCACCCTGCCCCCACCCACACCCAGGCAGCGCTCCCAGTCGCCCAGGCCTGGCTCTGGCTCAGCAGAGTGCGGGCCGGGCGGCGGGGAGCCCCAGCCCTGCCCCAGGGGAGCTAGCTGGTCCCGAGCGTGGGCAGAGGCTGGCAGGGAGACACCCAATGCCAAGGGCCGAGCTGACGGCCGTCCGGAGAGGATGGGAACCGTTTACCAGCTGCGCTGCAGGATGGAAACAGCCCAGGAGTCAGATACATTCGGGGCAAAGGGCCTGCTCAGGGCAGGCCTGGCTGCTGGCGGAGTGTGAGGCAGCTACTGCAGTCCCGCCTGACACAATAACCCGAAGGAATGTGTTGTGTCTACCCCAGACACAGGTCACCCTCCTCCACCCGGCCCTCCATCCTGCANATCCATCCCTCCTCCACCTGTCCCTCCATCCCATACAGAACGTCCATCCCAACATCCCGCACAGAGCCTCCATCCCTCCATCCATCCCGCACAGAGCCTCCATCCCTCCATCCATCCCGCACAGAGCCTCCATCCCTCCTCCACCCGGCCCTCCATCCCATACAGACCGTCCACCTGTCCCTCCATCCTGCAGAGAGCGTCCATCCCACCATCCATCCCGCACAGAGCCTCCATCCGTCCCTCCATCCTGCACACAGCATCCTTCCCTCCATCCATCCCACACAGAGCCTCCATCCCTCCTCCACCCGGCCCTCCATCCCATACAGAACGTCCATCCCAACATCCCGCACGGAGCATCCACCCGGTCCTCCATCCATCCCGCACAGAGCCTCCATCCCTCCTCCACCCGGCCCTCCATCCCATACCGCACGTCCATCCCAACGTCCCGCACGGAGCATCGACCTGGTCCTCCATCCCGCACAGAGCGTCCACCTGTCCCTCCATCCCGCACAGAGCATCCATCCATCCCTCCATCCCACACAGAGCGTCCACCTGGTCCTCCATCCTGCACAGAGCCTCCATCCCTCCTCCACCCGTCCCTCCATCCCATACAGAATGTCCATCCCAACGTCCCGCACGGAGCATCCATCCCTCCATCCATCCCACACAGAGCCTCCATCCCTCCTCCACCCGTCCCTCCATCCCATACAGAATGTCCATCCCAACATCCCGCACAGAGCCTCCATCCCTCCATCCATCCCACACAGAGCCTCCATCCCTCCTCCACCCGTCCCTCCATCCCATACAGAACGTCCAGCCCAACGTCCCGCACGGAGCATCCACCTGGTCCTCCATCCCGCACAGAGCGTCCACCTGTCCCTCCATCCCGCACAGAGCATCCATCCGTCCCTCCATCCCACACAGAGCGTCAACCTGTCCCTCCATCCTGCAGAGAGCGTCCATCCCTCCATCCATCCCGCACGGAGCATCCATCCGTCCCTCCATCCCACACAGAGCGTCCACCTGTCCCTCCATCCTGCAGAGAGCGTCCATCCCTCCATCCCGCACAGAGCGTCCACCCATCCCTCCATCCCGCACAGAGCGTCCACCCATCCCTCCATCCCACACAGAGCATCCACACNCGCACAGAGCCTCCATTCCTCCTCCACCCGTCCCTCCATCCCATACAGAACATCCATCCCAACATCCCGCACAGAGCGTCCACCCCTCCCTCCATCCCGCACAGAGCCTCCATCCCTCCTCCACCCGTCCCTCCATCCCATACAGAACGTCCATCCCAACATCCCGCACAGAGCGTCCACCTGTCCCTCCATCCTGCACACAGCATCCATCCCTCCATCCATCCCCCACAGTGCGTCCACTCATCCCTCCATCCTGCACAGAGCGTCCATCCACCCATCCCCCACAGTGCGTCTGTCCCTCCACCCCACACAGAATGTCCAACCGTCCATCCATCCCAGAGCATTCATCCATCCATCCATCCATCCATCCATCCCCCACAGTGTGTCCATCCATCCCTCCATCCCACACAGAGCATCTGTCCCTCCACCCCACACAGAATGTCCACCCGTCCATCCATCCCAGAGCGTCCATCCATCCATCCATCCATCCATCCATCCATCCATCCCCCACAGTGCGTCCATTAATCCGTCCATCCAACACAGTGCGTCCATCCGTCCATTCTGCACAGAGCGTCCACCCATCCCACACAAAGCGTCTGACTGTCCATCTCACCAAGCACAGCCCTTCTCTCCTCCCTCCCTCCATCTTTCCCTCCCTCCACTCCAGACAGTGCATCCTGCCCCAGCTCCCCCCCCCATTCCTGCCCCACCACTCAGTGGATGAGCCCCTCCCAAGCAGCTATTTCAACCACAACACTCCTCGCTCTCACCCCTGCGGGTGCTGGTGAGGGGGCGGGGATCTGGGGGGTGGGGGGCAGTGTGTGCAGAGGGGTGAGTGTGGGAGCCTGGGCCAGTGTGCAGAGGTGGCTGTGTGACGTTATTGACATAACCTGTGACCGTATAGATAATTGTTGCAGCCACTGTTATATATTTGCACCAAATCTTGTATAAAGGGGGTCAAATAAGGTGTCTAAGACAAGGTTATGGTTTGCTGGTTACGGTTACGCTATCTGGGTGCATGGATCATTTTTGTATTTAAAGTTATAAGTACTGGCTCTAGACTGTCTGTATTTCAAACTTGTGCTGTGCTTCTGGGTGACACCCCGGACAATTTGGCATCAGCTCTGCCTAGCCTGCTTGATGGCCCATTAAGGACCATCAGCTATACAATTGACCCATTGCGAGAAGGCAGATACACCTTGTGACTCAGCAAGGTACGCAGGGACCTGCCTATGGACAGAACTCTAAGGTTTTTTTCATGCCATGTGCTGGACAGCTTGTCTTTGGGACAAATAAATCAGAGACCCCATGGCAAGAGACTATAAAAGGCAGCTGCAGCTCCTCCATCTTGTCCTCAATCCTGCTTCTTGCCTCTGGAGGGACTTTGCTACAAACGGAAGCTCTGAACAAAGGACTGAGGACCCATCCCAGCTGTGGATGTTCCAGAGATTTGATTTGAACCTGCAGTTTATTCCATCACTGCTACAAGCCTGAACCNAATTCTATCACTGCTACAAGCCTGAACCAAGACTTTGCCATTACTGTATGGAATTGATTCCATTTAACCAATTCTAGCTCTCGTCTATAGCTTTTTCCTTTTATGAATAAACCTTTAGATTTTAGATTCTAAAGGATTGGGAACAGCGTGATTTGTGGGTAAGATCTGATTTGTATATTGACCTGGGTTGGCCCTTTGGGATCAGGAGAACCTTTTTTCTTTTAGTGGGGTGTTGGTTTTCATAACCATTCGTCCCCATAACGAGTGGCCCTGGTGGGGATACTGGGAAACTGGAGTGTCTAAGGGAATTGCTTGTGTGACTTGTGACTAGCCAGTGGGGTGAGACCGAAGTCCTCCCTGGCTGGCTGGTTTGGTGCCTTAGAGGTGCAAAAACCCCAGCCTGGGGCTGCGACTGCCCTGAGCGATTTGTCCTGAATTGAGGCTCTCAGTTGGGCCCCGCCAGAGGCAGCACGTTACAGGCTGCATGGGGCGCGCTCCAAGGGCCGGGGGTCCTGGTGCAGCCAGGGTGGGCGGAGCCCTGCTCCTTGCAGCCAAGGGGCGCCCATGTCCCATGCCGGGCCACACGCGGGGCTTGGGCCAGGGGCTGGGGCGCTGCCACGTGCACCCCACCCAGGACACGTGTCTATCCCGCGCGCCCCGCCACGTGACGGGAGCGCCCCAGGCCAGCAGTGACGTCAGCGCGCCCGGGCCGAGCCTCCCGCCTGTCCGCAGCGTTCCAGCCTGGGCAGCCGGACTACAGCTCCCGGCATGCAATGCAATCCACCCGCGCCTCCCGCCGGAGCTGAGCATGCCGGGAGCTGTAGTCTCCGCAGCTCTATGAACGAGCAGGGGCTGCCCGAGTGACGGGCTCCCGGTTAGTGCCTGGGCTGGGCTCTGCCTCCCCGCCCCCCCGCCCGGCACTGGGGCCCCGCCCGGCACTGGGGGGCCTCGCCCATGGCCCCGCCCCCTCACCCGGCACTGGGGGGCACCGCCCATTGCCCCGCCCCCCGCCCGGCACTGGGGGGCCCCGCCCATTGCCCCCCCGGCACTGGGGACCGGTCATTGCCCCGCCCCCCCATGGTGGAGCGACCGCAGGGCTGTCTGAGGACCAGGGGAAAGCGGCACCGACTGCGGGGAAATCCAGGCTCCGTCCCCATCCCCGCCAGGGACTCCTGACTGGCCCGGGCTGGGTTACTGCCCCTGTGTGCCTCAGTTTCCCCTCTGTCCCTAGGGGTCAGGCGCACTGTGGAGGGAGCGGGGCTCCGCAAGGCTTAACTTGCTTTCCGGCCTCGGCGGCTCCCAAATGGCAGCTGCTGGAGCAAAGGCCCCGCCTGGCCCTTCCCAGGCTGTATTAGGGGTGGGGGGTGCGCGTGCACGCGTGGGGGTGGTGGTGCGCGTGCACGCGGAGCCCCTGCTGTTTGCCAAGCGAAGTGTCATTTGCAAGTGATGCGAGTCGCCCCCACCCCATGTCTGTAAGATACAGTCAGGCCATCAAGTGGCATTTGATGAATATGCAAATGAGCGAGGGGGGAGGGAGAGTGGGAGTAATTAATCACCAGTTAAAATAAATTAATACCAACAGCAGAGGTTGTCAGGAAACAGCAGCAGAGTTAATCAGCCAGAAAATTGGAGGAGGAAAGAGATGAGCGAGTGAAGGGAGGGGACAGGCTGGGGATGAGGCTGTCAGATCCCTCCGGGCTGAGCAGATACCCCGGGGATGGGCACGGCGCAGCCGCCTGGCTACAGGAGACAAGGCTATGAACCGAGAGCGGTAGCTAGCTGGAGGTGCGTGGGGGGGGGATAGACAGGTAGATGGGTGTATGTGGGGTGTATGGGGCTAGACAGCTGGGTGTATGGGGTGCATGCAGATAGAAGGGTGTGTGGGGATACATGGGTGTATGGGGGGTGTAGGGATAGGTGGGTAGATGGATGTATGTGGGGTGTGTGGGGACAGAGGGGTGTATGAGGAGTGTAGGGATAGAGGGGTGTATATGGGGGGTGTATGAGGGGTGTGGGGATAGACAGGGGCAGCTCCAGGCACCAGCGCAGCAAGGGGGGGGGGCGGCCTGCCAGTCGCTGTGAGGGCGGCAGTCAGGGAGCCTTCAGCGGCGTTTCTGCGGGAGGTCCGTGGGAGGCCGAAGGCGCGGGACCGGCAGATCACCCGCAGAAACGCCGCCTAATCCGCATGCCTGTGGACCGCCCGCAGGCGTGCCGCCGAAGGCTGCCTCACTGCCGTGCTTGGGGCGGCAAAAAGTATAGAGCCACCCCTGGGGATAGATGGCGGTACGTGGGAGGTGTAGGGATAGAGGGGTATATGAGGGGTGTGTGGAGACAGAGGGGTATATGTGGGGGTGTAGGATAAAGGGGTGTATTAGGGATGTGTAGGGATAAAGGGGTATATGAGGGGTGTGTGGAGACAGGGGTATATGTGGGGGTGTAGGATAAAGGGGTGTATTAGGGGTGTGTGGAGACAGAGGGGTGTATGAGGAAGGGGCGCAGGGGGAGCGCAGGCAGGGCGATGGCAGAAGGAGAGAAACAAGGAACGGGCAGAGAGGAAACACTGGGCTGGGGTGTTTCTCACCCACTCCGACCCTGAAGAGGCCTCAGCCGATCCTGCCAGGCTCCCCAGGCCCCGATCTGTGTGGGTCGGTTCGGGCCTCCAGGCAAGGGCCCTCACTGGCACTGAGATCCTAGCTCAGCCCCTCAGCCTCTATCCTCCAGGGGCGCGGGTCAGGCTAGAGGGGATCTGGCACTTTATGGGGTCTGGGAGTCCTCTGTGGACTTCTCCTCGCTGTGATTCCTTGGGGGTGCTAAGGAGGGCCCCACCCCACCATTCAGAAGGGTGGGATGATGTTCTCAAATGCAGCGAAGGGAGGGGTTTGGGGGCAAAGTACTCACTGCATAGAGCAGCTTCCCCCATCGCCCTGGGGTGCAGCTTGGGGGGTATGTGGTGGTGGATGGTTAGTTCTGGGCTGGGGGGTCAGGTTGGTTGGTCGGGTCTGGATGGATGGTTGGTGTGACGCTGCAGGCCAGTTGCCAGCTCATGCCAAGGTCCCCATGTCTCAGCTGAGCAGTGACCGATACCGGGCTGGCTGGCGACCCTGTGTGGTGTTACAATGGGCGGGTTGGTGTTCAGACTTTACTGAATGCTGGTGAGCTGCTGCCGGCATTAATCTCACTTGTAACGTCTGTCGCCCGCACTGCACTGGAGCTGTGTAACTCACCAGGCGGGAGAGAGACAGGAACTAGTGGGGAGCAGGAGCGCCGCCAGCTTTTTTGCTGCCCTAGGTGGCGGAAGGTCCTGCCCCCGAAATACCACCGACGACCGGGGCAGCCGGCGCCCCCCAAATGTTAGCGCCCCAGGCGACCGCCGGCCCTGGTGGGGAGAACTGGTCTCCAGCAGAAACTGTTACGAGCTGCCCAACAGGGAAGGCCCAGCGACACCACACGGACCGTTGTGGGAGTTGTGTGCCCGCAACTAGAGAACAAAATGCTTTTGTTGTCCTGCTCTCCTCCCCTGCAAGTGGACTCCTGCCGTCAGTTGAGTTTGCAGCTCTGAGCATGTGGTCAGAGGGGGTTAATCTAAGCATCTCTGTGCTGCTTGGACTCCGGGGGCAAAGGTTTTCTAGGCATAAGCAAGGGATCCCTGTGACACTACCTGCCATTATTAATCATAGTAATATTATTATGTTATGATTATGGCATGATTATGATGCATTTTTTTACAAAGTGGGTCATGTCAGGTGTCATTGGAAAAGTTATGATTTGCTGAATATGAATATCTTATTTGTGTGCATGTATCATTTTTGTACCTAAAGTTATGGATATTGACTATGTATCTGTATTTCAAATGTAGTTACACCTGGGTAATGCCCACTGGGAAAATGCTTCCAGTCTAGACAGCTGATTGGGAAGGGCCTGTTCAGGGGAATGAGCCATCAGAGAAAACAATAGTCCTGAGGTCGGAGAAGCTTATCCCCCACCCAGGGAGCCTTCCTGAGAACGCTCCAGACAGCCGGTAAGGAATGGCTGCTCTGACTCTGCAAGGGCAGGTGACCAGGCCACATGACTCTAGACTCCATTTTGGGTACCTGTATTTTCCCACAAGCTGGGCTGGGAGCTGGTTTTGGAGCAACGGGTCCCGCCCAATCTAAAGCTGTGTAAGGCCGGGAGTGACATCATCAGTTGTTCTTCAGTCCCCACAACTGAACACCTGAGAGAAGCTCCAAAAGAAAAGGACTTGGAACGGGGGTGGGGAGCCCAAGCTGCAAAGCCGGGGCAGCTCTGTTGTGCCTTGAGACTCTGCAGCCTGCTTGTCTCATCAGCCAGGGTGAGAGATTAATTCACATCCTAACCTAGTGTGTTAAGCTTAGTTTGCGTTTTTGTGTATTTGCTGGGTAATCTGCTTTGATCTGTTTGCTTTCCCTTATCATCGTCTAAAACCTGTCCTTTGTAGTTAATCAACTTCTGATTTAGTTGGGGTTGGTCCTGCTTTGAGCAGGGGGTGGGACTAGATACCTCCTGAGGTCTCTTCCAACCCTGAGATTCTAGGATTCTTGTTTGGCTTTATCTAGAACCAGTGAGCTTTGGACTGAAGTGCCTGGAGAAAATCTCCGCTTGGTTTAACACACGCGGATTGTGCACGTCGAGGGGAGGGTGAACGTTATGAGCTTACATTGTACAGGTCCCTGTGCAGGGCAAGACGGTACAATTTTGGGTTTATACTCCGGGGGGCAGGGAGCCTGGGGAGCTGGGAAATTGGCTGGTGTCTGCCGGTTGCTCTCAGGTAGCCCAGTTTGGGTGAGTGGCGCCACCTGCTGTGGTTTTGAGTAATAACAGGGCCTGGGTGAGGCTGGCTGTGGCCCCAACACAGTTGTGTGTCTTGGAGGGGCACAGAGGTTTCTCACGGCTCCCAGACTGCACCCCAGACACAATCCCCAGTGCTTAGCTGGGCTAGCCCTAAAGGACACACACAGGTTGCTGATTACAGACACTTCTGTTATCTTTTGAAAAATTGTAACCCATTTGTGTTTTGATGTTCACCTGCTTTAACCTTGTCAATAACTCTCCAGTTTCCTCTTCCTAGTAATAAATCTGTATCTAGTTTATTACAGGACTGGCTACGAGCCTTGTCTCTGGTGTGAGATCTGAGGTGCAATCGACCTGGGGAAAGTGACTGGCCCTTTGGAACGGGGAGTCACCTGAATGTTGCTGTGAGTCTTGGTGCAAGGGACCGGCTATCACCCAGGCAGGCTCAGCTGGGCAGCCAGACAGACCGGAGCGCCCAAGGGGGCTGTCTGCGACTCCATGGTCAGGCTGTTACGGTGCCTGAGGAGTTTACACTTGATAACTGGTTGGTGAAATCTGAGCACAGATCTCACAGCCAATGTGGACTTTGTGCCCTGGTTCCCAACAGCCTGTCCTGAGGCTGGTTCTCACATCTTGAGTCACTGCAAGTCTGCCGTGTGGGAGAGTCTATGGGTGTGGATGTAGTGGTGTGTGTATGTGGGGTTGGTTGGGTTGGGTGGGTGTGGTTCTGGGTTGGTTGTGGGGATGTGTGTGGGGATGTAGTTCTGGAACGTTGGATGTATGTGGTTGTGAGGGTGTGATTGGTTGTGGGTATGGGAGTGTGATTGGTTGGGTATAGTTGGCTGTGGGGGGCTAGTTGTGGGGGGTTGTGGTTGGTTGTGAGTGTGTATGTGGGTGTGGCTGGGTGGTGGTGGATGTGATTGAGGGATCAGGGTTGATTGTAAGTGTGGTTGTGGGCTCAGAGTTGGTTGTAGATGTGGTTGGTTAGGTGTGGTTGTTTATGTGTGAGTGGGTGTGGTTGGTGGTGAGTGTGCTTGTGGGGTCAGGGTTCGTTGTAGGTGTGCTGGTGGGTGTGGGTAGGCGAGTGTGGTTGGTTGGTGGTGGGCGTAGTTGTGGGGTCAGGATTGGTTGTGGGCGTGGTTGGTTGGGTGTGCTGGTGGGTGTGGTAGCGGGGTCTGGGTTGGTTGTAGGTGTGGTTGGTTGGTTGTGCTGGTGACTGTGGTTGGTGGGTGTGGTTCCAGGGTCTGGGTTGGTTGTAGGTGTGACTGTGGTTGTGGGCTCTCTGTCCCGCTCTGGATCTCTCACCTTGGCCCTGCAATGCCCACTCCCGGCCCCGGATCTCAGGCTTTGTTTGCCGACTGGACCCTTCCTGGCTGGGTCCAGGCTACACGGGCCCCACTGCGTTGGCATTTCCTACCTGTGGAGGGGTTGAGTTTGCCTCACCTCTCCCCAAGGTGGCTCTGTCCCCCCCATCGGGGCAGAGAGCGGCCTGTGCTCTGCCTAGACAGATGGGGCCAGATCTTGCCCTCACACCTGGTGCCACCCCTTTGCTACACTGCATGCTGTGGGGCCCTTTAGTGTTGTCGCCCCCAGCAGCAGAGCCCCATCCTGCCACCTCCCTGCAGGCCGGAGGACGCTGTCCTGGCTGTGCGGGGTGGGTAGGGGCGGCGCACACAGAGCCCGGTGCCAGGGCTCAGTGTTTCCCTCCCAGTGCCAAATAAAACAAACACAGCAGCACCCCGGTGACATTGTGCGCCGTGTGATGGTATGAAAATATGCTAATGAGTGTGGATATGATGTAACTGGAATATGCTTCATGCAAAAGGTCTCTTGTAAGGTATCATTACAAAGCTTATAATCTACTGAGTGTGATCATCCTATTTGTATAAATGTATCATTCTTGTATCTGAAACTAGGGCCCCGTCTACACTACCCGCCGAAATCGGCGGGTAGCCATCGAAGTATCGGGGATCGAATTATCGCGTCTTGTCTGGACACGATAAATCGATCCCCGAACGCGCTACTTCGAACTCCGGTACTCCTGCAGGGCGAGCGGAGTTACCGGAGTCGACGTGGGAGCCGCGAACTTCGATCGCGGCGCCGCGCGGACGCGAGGTAAGCGCACCAAATTCGAACTAAGGTACTTCGACTTCAGCTACGCGAATAGCGTAGCTGAAGTCGAAGTACCTTAGTTCGATCCCGCCCCTAGTGTGGACCAGCCCTAGGAATATGAAATATAACTCTGAGGGCCTATTGTAATTATGCAAAGTGTGGGCCATTGATGGTTGGGAAGCTTGATGGCTCCCATCAACCAGGACAACTGACTGTGGATGGCTCTGTTTACTTGCAGGCCTTCCTGTGAGTCAGGCTGAGAAGAATGGAGGCTTGAGGGGGTCTCACAGGACATGTGACCATGTCACCTGGTACTGGAATCTGTCTTAAACCTGGGGCCTTTCCATTTAGAAGGGGGGGTGGGGACCCAGAGAGACAAAAGATTCCTGCCTTGGGCCAAAGCTATATAAGGGGGTGGAACAGAACAAAGGGGGCTGCAGTCATGAGAAATCCCCTAGGTACCACCTGAGCTGGAACAAGGACTGTACCAGGGGAAAGGATTGGACCCAGACTAGGAAGGAGTCTGGTCTGTGAAAGAAGCTTATTGAAACATCTCTGAGGGTGAGATTTCATCTGTAATCAGTTTCTTAATGTATTAGGCTTAGACTTGCGTGTTTTTGCTTTATTTTGCTTGGTAATTTACTTTGTTCTGTCTGTTATTACTTGGAACCACTTAAATCCTACTTGTTATACTTAATAAAATCACTTTTGTTTATTAATTAACCCAGAGTAAGTAATTAATACCTGGGGGAGCAAACAGCTGTGCATATCTCTCTATCAGTGTTATAGAGGGCGGACAATTTATGGGTTTACCCTGTATAAGCTTTATACAGAGTAAAACGGATTTATTTGGGGTTTGGATCCCATTGGGAGTTGGGTGTCTGGGTGCTGGAGACAGGAGCACTTCTTAAGCTGTTTTCAGTTAAGTCTGCAGCTTTGGGGACGTGGTTCAGACCTGGGTCTGTGTTGCAGCAGGCTGGTGTGTCTGGCTCAGCAAGGCAGGGTTCTGGAGTCCCAAGCTGGCAGGGAAAACAGGCTCAGAGGTAGTCTCAGCACCATCGGGTGACAGTCCCAAGGGGGTCTCTGTGACCAAACCCGTCACAACCCCGACACCCCTCCCCAGTCATCCACGATCTGCTGCTTCCCAGCTCCCAAACCAGTTACACCAGAGCCCCAGCCCTCCACCAGTTGTGCATGGGAACACACACACATTCCCCCCCCCACTGATGTGCACACTCACGGCACGCACACACATGGTGCACACGCACTCGGCTTGCACACCTACTCACGCAGGGCCGTCCCTAGCTATTCTGGGGCCCTACACAGCCCCCCCGCGGGGGAGGGGTGTGTGAGGCCGCAGGCCTCTGCGGGAGGGGAGCAGGGGGGCTGTCCCCAGGCCTCCGTGAGGGGAGGGGGACTGGCTTGGGGGGCAGGGGGGAACCACCCCCCAGCACTCACCGGCGGCACGACTGGGGCCTGGTCTCTGTACTTCCCGCCGCTGGTGAGCGCAGGCCCGGCCCTGCTGCAGAGCTCAGGGGAGTGGGGGTGGGGCGGGGGCCCTGCGGGAGAGGCGGGGCAGGGGCGGGGGCTGGGGCCGCAGCCCGCAGCTGGGCAGGGCACCAGGAAATGTGGTGCCCCAAGTTTCCTACGCAGCTGCGTACTGTGCGTATGGGTAAGGACCGCCCTGTACTCATGGCGCGCACACACACACACACCACCACACGCGCCCACCCACCGCGCTCGCCCCCTGCCCCGCACGCCCCCGGCCCGCCCCTGCCGCGCCCCCCCCCGCCCCCGGCCCTGCCCCTGCCCCGCCCCTTCCCCCGGGCCCCCGCCCCGCCCCCGGGGGGGGGGGGGCCGGGCCGTGCGGCGGGGCGCGGGGGGGGAGGGCGGGGGAGGGGGGGGGCCAGGGGTGGGGCACGGTGGGGGCCCTGGGGGAAGGGGGGGGGCGGGTGTGGGGGGGCGGGGCGGGCGCCCGGGGGGAGAGCCGGGGCGGGGGGGGGGGGCCCCCGCCCCGGGGGGGGGGGGGGTCCCCCCCGCCCCCCCGGTTCGCCGCCGCGCCCCCCCCCCGCCCCTCCCCCCCCTCTCCCCCCCCGCCCCCGGCCCGCCCTCTTCCCCAGGCCCCCCGCCCTCCCCCCCCACCCCTGCCCCCCCCCTTCCCCAGCGCCCCCCCCCCGCCGGGGGGGGGGGCGCGGGGCGGGGGGGGGGGCAGAGAACCCGCCCCCCGCGGGCCCCCCGGGGGGGCTGGGGGGGGGGGGGGGTGTGTCCCGGGGGGGGGGGGGCCAAGGAGGGGGGCGGGGGGGGTGGGGGGAGGGGGGGGGAGGGGGTAGGTGGGACAGGCGGGGTAATATGAGTAGGGTCGGGAAGGCGTAATAACTTCGTATAGCATACATTATACGAAGTTATACGAGGCCCCCCGCCCTGCCCCCACAACCCTCCCCCGCCCCTTCCCCTGGGCCCAACCCCTGCCCCCTCCCCCCTGCCCCCCAAGCCCGTCCCCCTCCCCTGCCCCGCCTCCTCCCCCCGGCCCGCCCCCCCCCCGGCGGGGGGGGGGGGCCCGGCCCGGGGGGGGGGCGGGCCGGGGGCGTGCGGGGCAGGGGGCGAGCGCGGTGGGTGGGCGCGTGTGGTGGTGTGTGTGTGTGTGTGTGTGTGCGCGCCATAAGTACAGGGCCGTCCTTACCCCCACGCAACGTCCGCACCTGCGTAGGACACTTGGCCCACCACCTCTCCTGGTGCCCTGCACAGCTGCGTGCTGCTGCCCCAGCCCCCGCCCCGCCCCACCCCCACCCCCCTGCGCTCTGCAGCGGGGCCGGGCCCGCCCTCACCAGCGGCGGGGAGGAGAGAGGACAGGGCCCAGGCGTGCCGCCGGGGGGGGCGGGGGGAAGGGGGGGGGGCAGGGCGGGGGGCCTCGTATAACTTCGTATAATGTATGCTATACGAAGTTATTACGCCTTCCCGACCCTACTCATATTACCCCGCCTTTCCCCCCTCCCCCCCCCGGGCCGGGCCCCCCCCCCCGGCGGGGAGGACAGAGACCCGGCCCCCGTCGTGCCGCCGGGGAGGGCTGGGGGGGGGGGGTGGCACGGGGGGGGGGGGGGCGGGGGCCCTGGGGAAGAGGCGGGGCAGGGGTGTGGGGGCAGGGCGGGGGTCCTGGGGAAGAGGCGGGGCAGGGGTGTGGGGCACGGCGGGGGCCCTGGGGAAGAGGCGGGGCAGGGGTGGGGCGGGGCGGGGGCCCTGGGGAAGAGGCGGGGCGGGGGCTGGAGCAGCAGCACGCAGCTGTGCAGGGCACCAGGAAATGTGGTGCCCCAAGTTTCCTACGCAGCTGCGTACTTTGCGTATGGGTAAGGACGGCCCTGTACTCATGGCGCGCACACACACACACACACACACACACACACACACACACACACACCCACCCACCCACACACACACACACACACACACACACCCACACACACACACACACACACACTACTGCACGCTTGCCCAGTCATTGACCCCGCCCCCGGCAGCACTTGGCCTGGGCCAGCCTGTGACGCGCCCCCCCCTCAACCCCCCCCAGCGCGGGCTTGTTTCCATCATGCTAATACAAGGGAGCAGCTGGAGGAGTCGCCCCTGGGGGGGTGTCGGTGCCTCCGCCAGGCTGGTGCTGCCCCCTCCTTCTCTTTCTAGTTCTTAGCGCTGGACGGGCCCCATCCGCCCACCCAGCAAGCCCCTCCCGTCTGTTTCCCACGGGGTCCCACCCCAAGCCCCAGGGGACAATTCCCTGTCTCCTTGCCAGAGATCACCCCCCCCCCCCCCCCCCCCCCCCCCCCCCCCCCCCCCCCCCCACCCCGCCCCCCCCCCCCCCACCTCCTTGGAGCTCGTGCCAGCAGCCGGGTAGCTGAGCTGGGCAGGGAGAGGCAGCGTGGGGCAGTGGCTGGCTCCAGGCCTGGCGCTGAGGACAAGGTGCCGCGTGGCCGCAGGGACGCCTTTGCTCCCACCTGTGAACGCCGCTCGCCTGCACGTGGAGGCAGTGCTCTGCGGGGGTGCCAGAGGAGGCAGCGTGATCCAGGGCCCGGGACACCTGCGTTTTATTCCCAGCTCTGCCACTGTCACTGGGTGACCTTGGGCAGGTCACCACCCCACCAGGTGCCTCAGTTTCCCCCTCTCCCAGTGAAATGGGGAGAATACTCCCACGTGCAGGCTCGGGGGGTCCCTGGCTGGAAAGCTCCCAGCTGCTTAGTGCTGGATGGATTCTGGGGCCTTCTCCCCTGCGGGGTCCTGTCTGCACAGCTCCCTGGCTTCCTCCCCTGGAGCCTG